>ML802381.1:127390-169457 GCA_009831015.1 Picea engelmannii
CGATCTTAATGGCCATTGATCCGTGGCTTAACACCTGATTGGTCCATGATCTCTATTTAAAGAGCATGGAGGGTCATTTGCCGATGATCGATTGTGAGAAACTCTCTTGTAAAATCTCTCTGTAATCTTTTTCTTTGCATTAACAAACTGCTCCAAGTGGTCACGTTGGCTGGGGCCGTGGATGTTTCCCCGTAGGGGTTTTACCACATGAAAACATCGGTGTATTGATCTTTGATCTGGTTATGTGAGTGGTTACTGAAGGTGTTCGTCCTCTGTTGGAATACATGTGTTGTCAAACATTTTCAAGGTACTGATGAGGATAATGAAGATTTTCCTTCAAGTGAGGATTTTCAAGCCAGCAATGAGGATGATGAGGAATATCTCTCAAGTGGCGATTTTCAAAGTAGTGAAGATGATTATGCCATTGGTGGACACTCTTTCTTGAGTGATAAATTAAAAAGCAACAATGTTGATGTTGATTTTCCTCGAAGTGAGGATTTTCAAGATACCGATGAAGGTTTTCAAGGCACTAAGAAAGATGGTGAAAATTTTCACTCAAGTGGGGATTTTGAAAGAAATGAAGATGATTATTTCAATGGTGGACACAATGTTGATGATGATTTTCCTCCAAATGATTATGTTGATTATGATGTTATCAATCATTCAGTTGCAACAAATCAAGGTGATCGACATTCTCTAGTTCAGTCTCCTGACAATGTTTTTCTTGATACTCCTTGTGGTGATAAGGAAAATCCTTCTAGTGAGGATGATGAAATAGTGGAGACATTGCAAAGAAACATTGTGTCTAGGACCATGATTAGACCTTTTTATATCAATCCAAATCATTCTAGTTATACAAGGTCTAGGAAATAATTTCTCACTAAATCAATTTCCATAAGTGAATTGATTTCAAGTGAATGTTGTCAAAATAATTGTTTGAAAAGCATGGAATACATGTATGCCTTGAATAAAATGAAGACATATTTGTCAATGAATAAGAAAATGCAAAATTCATATTTGATGGGGTGCATGAAATCCACCAATACATGATATGATTATCGCATTGGGAATATTTTACTTTGCAGAAAGGCTTTCAAAAAATTTCACTCAATTGGTAATCTTCGTCTATCAAGAATCCAGACAAGGTTGGAAAAAGATCCATCATTTTATTCAAAGGTACATCATGGACGAGAGAGTGGGCCATTCAAAAACACTACATTGCCATGGATGCGTGATTTATTTTCCAAACATGGAGAGTGTATGCTAGATAGAGACACAATACATATTCTAGATAATTTTTGAAGGAGGGAAATCTACAACTTGTACAAAGGATATGGTGAAGGTGTTGAAGGAAATGGTAATTTTATTACATATGCATATTTTACAAGAATATGGAAGAAACAATTCAACAATGTCCGTATTCCTAAGAGTTCAAGGATGGGGATTTGTAGTATATGTGCTACTCTAAAATCAAGAAGATATAAATTTGAAGGGGCAGAAAGAGGTATGTATTTACTATTTTTTTTTAAAATTGAATAGTTATCAACTATGAAAACATACGATCAATATTTTCATTTTATGTCATGTGCAGATTCCATAGTCAAAGCACTTCAAGAACATCATAATCAACAATCAGGTGAAAGACAAAAGTTGCACAAACATTGGAAGAAGTGTTATGATGCTCCAAACAAATATTTAGGTATGATAATTGATGGCATGGACAAGAAAAAAACACTTCTACCACATTTTTCCGTACACCCAAAAAATTATAGGAAGATAATTTCATTTAGTTTCACTTAGTTGGTTGTATGGTTTTCAATGGAAAAATGTGTCCAAGGGTTTACTTCACAGCTCCAAATATTCATTATGATGCAAATATGACCATCACCATAATTCATCATGTGCTCACTCACTGGTTTGGAAATCTTCCTCAAGTTCTCTATCTACAGTTGGACAACACTAGTCATGAAAATAAAAAACAAATTGTATTTGGATATCTAAGCATGCTTATTGAAATGTGAATCTTTCAAAAGGTGAAAGTTGGTTTTCTTGTTTTTGGACACACTCATGATCATATTGATCAAATGTTCAGTTATTTTTCAGTAACATTGAAGAGGAAAAATGTTGGAAGTCTACCATCATTGATTGAATGTATTAAGAAAACATACATTCCAGAGCCTACTTTTCATATATTAGAAGAAACTGTTGACATCCAAAGATTTATTCAGGGATCACATCGTGAAGAAAAATGTATTGAGCAACTTAATGACATTAGCTTCCTGGGAAAACACTCATATGGGGAAAGCAGTATTCAACTAATACATAATGGGGGCCTTCATCGGGTTTATCATTTTTGAAGTTCATTCCAGATCGTCCAATATTTCCATCAAAGTTATTATTTTTACAATCAGTTGCTAAAATCCATAATGCATAGAGGCATAATAGAGATGTAGATTATTCTGAATGCATGGAAGAAATAAAAAAGTCCATTAAGAATACATATGAGTACTTTGATGTTGTTGATTCTGTTTCGTGGGAGTCTTTTTTCAATAGTCAAAGTGACATAATTTCAATCTCAACAAATGAAGATACAATGTTGAGGACTCCATTTCATTGGCCACAAAATATGCCAAACGAATCTGAAGAAACAAACATTGTTGAAGTTCAACAAGAATCTCAAGATGCTATTGAGTTTACACAAGCAGAGGAAAGATAAATGCATATTGGTTCGCGAAGGTCACGTGCACACTGTGACGCTGTGGAAGACCTCTACAAGGGTTCGACACAAGATATTAAGGAGGGTAGCATGATTGCAGTTTTAGCAACTGAAGATCCACATGGTTACCCATTCTAGATTGGAAAGGTTATAAAGATTGATAAAGAAAATGATGATGTTATTGCAATTTAAGTCCTTTCGTATGAAACAAGTACACACCCATTCAAAGGTGTGTACAAGCCTGATATGGTGGTTGAGAAACATGTCAATAGAAAGAGAAAAAAAAAGGGTCAAAATACAACTCGTCGTCGCACTGACCTATTAAAATTAGATGATGTTGACATACTTGTTTATGACTTCAATTTGACAAAGAGAGGAACTCTTCGCTCCAAGAAAACAAAGATTATCAAGAGGTTGCTGCGACAAGAAATAAATGCAAGACGAGAGTCTGCTGAACCTAGTCGTAGATCTAAAAGGCATTTGACATCTGAAATGTTGGGCATGCATGTAGAATCAGATGGTTCATTCATCGACAATAGAGAAGATTATGGATCATCTACATCTTCATCTAGCATTCATCTGAAGACAATGTAGACTCTGATGGTGTTTCAGAAACCACGAGTCAATTTGAATAAGTGTATGAAACATTTTATGCATTTTTTATCCATATGATGTTTGTATGGTAACTAGAAATGAGCATTGAACTTACATATGATCTTACATGAAGTTATGAATCTTCGGTTATGTTTTATGAATGATATGGTTTTTATTATGGATAATATAATAAAATTTATTAGCTCATATGTTTTGAATATGGACAATATAACAATACTTTTAAGAAATTATTTATGTTTCATTCAATGTAACTTGTATTTAATTTTTTATTATTATAAGTAAAAAAAATATTAAAAAGTGACATTGAATTTTTAAAGTATATTGTGATATTTTCATGGCATTATGTATTACCTTGTGCTTTGCGTGATAATAAGATTTAAAAGTAAACATTTAAGGGTTGATTTTATGATTTTGTTTACAATAATGATGAGTTCTTTTACCACATTATAAAAATGTGTCATTTTATGATCCAAAAAGGATCCAAAGAAGGCTAAGAATAACTAAGAACTCACAGAGGAAACTCAAAATGCTCAGAATGACTTCAATAGATAGAGAAAGGGAAAAAATTCAAAGTTCCCAAAACTCAATGAAAATGACATGATCACGAAGAGTGTGTTGCAAGATTTCTAACGAGGCAAACGGCTCGTCAAACAAAGTTAAGGTTTGAAAGATATTCATGGTCAAAGATGCGGTCAACCAGGACCACTCAACAGGGGACACCTCATCGTCCGTATTGATGACATTAAAAACTGACATGGCATGGTGATGTCATTGTATGGATGCTGACATCAGCATGCGACATGGAAACACCACAGGTTGCCACGTGTCACCCGCCATTGGGATTTTTAGGGGTCCACGTGGCACCCCCAGAAGATGCCACGTGGCAACATCCAGGGAGGGACACATGTCCCGTACAGTGAATGGGTGTGACATCAAGCATACAGGTGGACCAACGAGAAGGTGCCATGTGGCCCAATCAATGGGTGACACATGGCATCCCCGATTTGCGCAAGGACTACTCGTATCTGAAAATTCAAAATGGATAATGGCGGGACCCTACCAAATCAGGCGGAGGTCTGCCATATCTAGTGACTACCGCCGAATGTATAAAGTCGCTCTCTAAAGTTAGCTAGAGTTATAACCATACATCAAAATGGGAGCCCGTGGGGTTTGACCCTGAGACCTCCCCATAACCAACACCTTAACTCTGACGCCCATACCAATCCAGCAATGGTCACATTGTTATATTCATCCATCGAGAATTCTTTTAAATCCGAGTTCGCCAGTCACCGAGAAAGGGAGAAGAGTGGTCGTACATCCACATGCATGGATTTCAGGACCAGTTTTGTCATTATTGCAGGTTGCAGCGGGCATGGAATCTGAGACAAATTTTCTCTTGGGCTTGGGAGTGCCAGAGTCGGATCGGAGCATGGAGACAACCATTTTTGGGTAATTCGACGCCACAAATCGAATGGTGATGTTTTTTTTTTTTTTTCTGATCTGAGCATTATTTCTATAGTTTGATTTTAGAATGAGATATATTCATGTATTTTCCAAATTATTTTGCTGAATTAATAAAAGAGCCTACCCATTTGAGAGTAAGACTTGAAGATGTAGTCCACAAGGGAGGAACTCCGTTATCAAGTTTTTGTGTTCAGATATGATGCTTATGTCTCTTCATTTCTAAATTTCCCTTCTTTAATGGTGCATTTTAATTTATGCTCATTTAATACAATTTTTTATAAGTCATGATGAAAAGATCCCGGATCATGTTGGTATCAGAGCAATCATCTTTGACTTGAATTGTTGAGTGTGAATGATTACTAGGGTCAAGCATAAGCAGGGTGAAGGAACTCTAAAGACATTCAATCTTGAATTTGGCCGTGTATCCAGAAGGAAGAAAATGGCAGAAGAGGACAAGCGTGATGAACAAGAGAAAAAATTTCACATGGTCCTTTATCAGATGTCAATAATGGTCGAGCGAATGTGTGGAGATTATAAGAAGAGGATGAAGAAGAAAGGGAAGAAAAAGGAAGAACATGCAGATGATGATGCTTTGGTAAACCAGGGGGCTGGAGGAAATCCTCCTGAGTCTCCATCTTCACCTTCGATTTCTAGTTCTTCTTCCTCTGAGAATTCTCATCATTCTCATCATTCTAGCCATATATGCTCTTTTAAGAAACCATTATTAAAGCTTGATGTAAAATTTGATTTATCTATGTTTAATGGAGATGCTAATCCTGAAAAGTTAGATAATTGGATTCGACAGGTTGAAGTGTATTTCCGTGTCCAACATATTGATGAAGATGAAGTTAAAGTGCATCTGTCTTCTCTTTGGTTGGAAGGCACTTCTCTCGTATGGTGGGAGAGCAAGCTTCAGGATAGAAGTAAGTGTGGTAAGCTTCTTTCCTCATGGTCAGAATTTAAATCAGTGATCAGGAAGCAATTTTATCCATTAGGGTGTTTACATAAAACAATGATGGAATGGAAATCCTTAAGGAAAAGTAAAGGACAAACTGTACAAAGTTTCACAAAATAATTTAGGAAGAAAGATCTTGCATTAAACATTCCTTTAGATTCTTATGAGACTTTAATGAAGTATATTGGCGCACTTCACAATTATATTTGACATACTTTTCTCTTATTTAACCCCACTAGTCTTGACTAAGTTTGTATGCAAGCCACACACCTAGAGAACAGGGGGAAACATGTTCAAGAAGATACCACAAAGAAACCTTCCAATTTCCCATAGAAGACATTTAATAAGTTTAAAAGGAAGGAAAAGAAGACCGCTACAGTGACGAGAGAAGGAGGAAAACCATCTTGCACCAATTGCAAGAA
Organism: Picea engelmannii; assembly: GCA_009831015.1. Classification (NCBI taxonomy): domain Eukaryota; kingdom Viridiplantae; phylum Streptophyta; class Pinopsida; order Pinales; family Pinaceae; genus Picea; species Picea engelmannii. The sequence goes on from ML802381.1 coordinate 133,563, forward strand.
GAGCAGTCACGATGAAGAACACTGTTGGAAACTGCATCCGGAAAAGAAACCGAAACAATTCAGTGGAAAGGGGAAGACAAAGATCGTTGCTACAGTACAACAAGATCTTGGTTCTGATTTAGGAGATGAAGGAAATATCACAATGGTTGGAGTACAAGGTAAAGACTCTCTTCATGCTATTTCTAGTTCCAATGATGAATCTCATGTTGATGAATGAAAGAGGAATGAATTATTTCACATAAGAGTTGTATCTAAACATACTAAGATATATACATTATTTGATCCGGGTTCCCAAGTAAACTTAATATCTGAAGCACTTGTCAAGAAAATGGGTCTTGAAACGAAACCACATCCAAAACCTTATCCTCTTGGTTGGGTATGCGACAAAGCAAAACTTAATGTCACCAAACAATGTAGGATAAGATTTGCTATTGCTTCATAATTGATTGATGAAGTTGATTTGGATGTTGTACCACTTGATATATGTGGCATAGTGTTGGGAAGTCCTTATCTTTATGATAGAAAAGTAGTCTTCTTTCGACATGAGAACAAATACCACCTTACTAAGGAGGGAGTGGAATATATTGTTAGAGTTCACAACATGAGGGTAAATACAACACTTGTTAGTGCAGGGCAAATGAAAAGACTCATAAACACTAATAATATATATGTACTCATGTTCGTCAGAGAGAAAGATGTCAGGACATTCGACGCTTTCCAAGGGTGTGATCCATCTCATAAAAATGAATTAATTGATATTGTTTCTAAGTGTGATGATATTTTTCAAGAACGATATGGATTACCTCCTAAGAGGGAAATCCAACATGAGATACATCTTCAACAATACTATCCTTTGCCTAATGCGGACATGTACAGGATGTCAGTTGTGGAGATGACTGAGATCAAGAAGTAGGTACAGGGCTTATTGGATCAAGGGGTCATTAGGCCCAGTTCATCTCCTTGTGGTTCTCCGATCGTGATGGTGCCAAAGAAGGATGACACATGGAGAATGTGTGTCGATTATCGAGCCTTAAATAAAATCATGGTGAAAAATCGATACCCTCTTCCTCACATAGATGATTTACTTGATCAATTGAATAATGTTGTCTATTTCACTAAGTTGAATTTGTACAATGGATATCATCAAATTAGAGTCGTAGAACAGGATGCATGGAAAACTGCCTTTAAAACCAAACATGGATTGTTTGAGTGGTTGGTTATGTCGTTTGGGCTTTGTAATTCTCCGACAACTTTCATGCATGTGATGAATGATGTATTCATGCCTTTCATAGACGACTTTGTGATTTTATATTTAGACGACATTCTTGTTTTTAGCGGGACATGGGATGAGCATGTGAGGCATGTAAATAAAGTATTGGATACTTTGTTGGATTACTGAGAGGGGGGTTGAATCAATAATAGATCAATCTAATACTTTTTAACCATATAATCCAAGTGAAATATCAATGTAGCATTATCATCCAATAACTGCAGAGTAAATAAGAAATGAATAAATGAACAATCATACACATACACAGTACACCAGTGTTTCACGTGGAAACCCAAAGCGGGAGAAAACCACATAATGCTTTTTATTATATGTATTGAAGAATTACATTCATTGGAAGCACCAACTTCCTTTGTTTTCCAGCTGCAACTGGAAGGAGGCTCCAACCCCCTAGTTTCTTAGGCTAAAACCTGAGGGAAGCTCCAAATCCTCAATTCTTTGGCTACAACCAGAAGGAGGCTATAACACCCTAAGTTCTCTGGCTACAAATGGAAGGTGGCTAAAACCACCTGTCCTTGCCCCTTCCAACTACCCTGACATATAAGTAGAATGATGGAACCACAGTCACACTATCACTGTGAGATATACCACTGTACAACTGTACCAACCTGTACCATTGACCTGCAACCAACCTGTACCAATAACCTGAACCATGCATCTACCTGTACCTCAATATATAATCAACCTATACCATAAACAAATCCATCAACCATGCACCAACCTGTACAAATACCCTGTTACGATAACCTGTCCAAACAACCTGTACCATAAACAAGTGCATCAACCATGCACCAACCTGTACCTCAACCTGTACCATCAATGAGTGCATCAACCATGCACCAAATATGTACCAATCATGCATCAAATGCACCTCAACTATGACTCATCAATATGTACCAACTATGAGCTCTCGGAGAATAGTTTGATCAGCCGGCGAAAATGGATAAGATTTGGGTCATAGGAATCAAATGTTCAAATCTTTAGCCATCCCGTCCCAGCATATGGTTTCTCTTCTAAACTCCTGCTCAATGTACCAGGCCCGGGGTACAGGTGCCAGAATCCCATTTTTTTTCTGCATCAATAGAATCTTGTTCTCGATCCCCATTCCCTTCCATGCCGCCATACAATGATCTATATGTTTAGCTGGTGGGTTTTTTCCTTTGCATCATATGATCAGCTCCTCCTGGTCTGGCGCCTTGAATCTATTATGTATCCTCTCTGTCAAAGCATTCCAGTCTACAATATGTTTCTAGTGGATACTAAACATCCAATACCATCTCAAGAGTTAAACCCTAACTCACAAAACATACCTCAAACAATATGTGCCATATCTCTCATAAATAGACCCCAACCATGTTGTTGCCGCGATTTTTCTGCCGTGATTTTTTTTTCCGCACTCTTTCTGCCACGATTTTTCTGCCGCACTTTTTCTGCCGCGATTTTTCTGTCACACTTTTGCTGCCGCGATTTTTCTGCCACACTTTTTCTTCTGCACTTTTCCTGCCACACTTTTTATGCTGCAATTTTTCTCTACCAATAATACCTTCCCAAATAACCTTTCACAAAAAATAGATATTCAATGATATTCAAGTGTGATTGAATGAGAGAGCCTTGTCTCTTATTTATACTTTCATGTAGCATCCCACTTTCCTTATTTTAGGAATTTCTCCATTAAATTTATTATTTAAATAATTTCTTTTGGAAACACTTTGACTTTTTGGGGCTTCAAGTCAACATATGAGGGTCCTCCAAATTTCTAAGGCCATAACTCTCAAACCATGAGGAGTTATGTGACGTTCTACATACCACCAAAAATGGCATGACAAGCACTATCCATATAGTATAGTTTCACTGACAAATTCAATGATATTCATCTCATTATTCCACAATTAAGCATGGGTTATCTAACCATACTTCTAGGATAACTCAAACCACAAAGCGTCTTCCCGTGAGGGCTTTCACCGTAAGGGGACCACTTTGGAGTTCATCCATTTGTACTTATTATCAACCATGACAAGACAATAATGAGTCATCTTTACATCAAACAAACTTAGGTCCATTACCCAAACCTTTGTGCTACCAGAATTTCTTCAAGGGTTTACATCAATGACAACCAACCTTAATCAACAATCCCCCCCTTTGGCATTGATAGAAACACTCTGATGCAATATTGAAATCATGTCATGCAATATTGAAGTCATAGCACTCATGCTCCCCCTTGAACCATGCCTCTTTCCTCTGCATCTCTGTGACCACTTACCACTCTGCATATTTGTGATCATTTCCCCCTTTGTAATCATGCCTCTGTCCTCTGCATATGATAAATATCTCCCCCTTTGTCATCAATGGCAAAGGTATCTTTCCATCTGGGGCTGCTCCCCTGAAATGAATTTTCTGATCTCCCAACCTGAACTGTCCTCTTTATGGTGCTTGCTCGTGTACATCGAAGAAATATAAGATAAGCATTCAAAAACATTCATTTTGGAGTAGAAATAACTCCGATTCTCTGGTGAAGATATTCAAAGGCTTCCTGTGGAAGCGGTTTTGTAAAGATGTCTTCCACTTGTTCTTTTGTGCCCACATATTCAACTATGTTGTTCTTTTCTGCAACCCGTTCCCTTAGAAAATGATACTTGATTAGAATGTGCTTCGTCTTGGAGTGCGTCATCGGGTTCTTTGAGATACTGATGGCACTTGTATTATCACAATATATTGGAATGGGCTCATCATACTCAACTTGTATATCTATCAGATTTTGTTTCATCCATAGAACCTGTGTACAACATGTTGCTGCTGCAATATACTTTGCCTCGACTATAGATAAAGATACTGATGATTATTTCTTGCTTAGCCATGATACTAAACACTCACCTAAGTAGAACGCTGCTCCACTGGTGCTTCGTCGATCATCAATGCAACTTGCCCAATCTGCATCTGTGTAGGCAATAAGTGATAGATCCTTTCCTTTTGGATACCATAATCCAAACTCTTCTGTTCCTTTGAGATATCTGAAAATCCTTTTCACTACTAAGACATGTGTCTCTTTTGGTGCTGCTTGAAATCGTGCCACATGTCCAACTGCTTGCATTACATCTGGTCTGGATGTTGTCACATATAGTAGGCTACCAATCATTGACCTATATTGCCTCTGATCTGTAGGCTTTGAATCATCATCTTTTCTCAACTTGCAATTGGTTTGCATAGGAGTGATAACTGGTTTGCAATCTTTCATTTCGAACCTTTTTAGCATTTCTCTGATATACTTGGTTTGAGAAATAAAAATTCCTTGGTTTCTTTGACGTATATGAAGACCCAGAAAGAAGGATAGTTCCCCCAGTAATGACATTTCAAATTCATTCTGCATATCCTTTGCAAATTTCTAGCTTAACCTTTCATCATCACTACCAAAAATAATATCATCAAAATAAACTTCAATTAATAAAATACTATCTTGACTTACCTTGATGTAGAGGTTGCTGTCTTCACTTCCTTTTCTGAACCTTGCCTGCTGTAGATATTTATCCAATCTAGAGTACCATGCTCTAGGAGCCTGTTTTAGACCATAGAAGGCCTTCTTTAATTTACACACATAATTTGCATTCTCTGACAACTGGAATCCTTCTGGTTGTTCAATGTAGACTTCTTCTTCAAGTACCCCATTCAGAAAAGATGATTTTACGTCCATCTAATACACTTTAATATTTTTGGAGCATGCATAAGCTAAAAGAAATCAGTTTGCTTCCATTCTGGCCACTGGGGAAAATGTCTCTTCAAAGTCGATTCCTTCAACCCGTGCATATCCTTTACATACCAATCTATCTTTTTTCCCTGTAACCTGTCCATCTTCATTCAATTCATTCATGTATACCCACTTTCTGTCGATCACATTCTTATCCTTTGGTCTTGGAACCAATTTCCAAGTATCATTTTTCTCTATTTGATCCAATTCTTCATCCATGGCCTTATTCCAAAATCCATCTTTGCCGGCCTCTTCAAAACAGGTTGGTTCAATCATAGATTGGAGTGCTAGGTGTGTTTGTTCTCGTGAACACATTCTTCTTCTAGTCTCAATTCCTGCATCTTTGTTTTCGATAATCTAATCTGAAGGGTGATTCTTTTGTACTTGTTTGCTAGGTGTCTTTGGAGGCACTTGTTGAACTTGCTCTTTTGATTCTATCGGATCCTCTTCATCTTCCCTTTCTTTTTCATCTTCTGTTTCTTCTTCATAAATCTGTTCCATTGATTCATTTTCTTCTTCCTTTAATTCTTGTCTATGTGTTTCATCAATTGTTACGTTGATGCTTTCCTCAAATTTGTTCAATCTCAGGTTGTAACATTTGTATTCTTTCCTTGTACTTGAGTAACCAACAAGTACTCCTTTTTCCACACGAGAGTCAAACTTTCCCATTCTGCCATATTCTCTTTTGATGTAGCATTTGCTTCCAAAAACTCTAAAGTGCTTCACATTTGCTGGTCTTCCTTTCCATAGCTCGTAGGGTGTTTTGTCAGTGTTGTTTTTGAGCATTACTCTATTTTGAATGTGAATTACTGTATGCACTGACCGTGTCCAAAAAATATCCATCAATTTGGAATCCATTAGCATTGTTTGAGCCATTTCCTGTACTGTCCTGTTCTTTCTTTCAACAACTCGATTCTATTGAGGTGTCCTAACAACGAAGAATTGCCTTTTTATTCCATGACTATTGTAGTAGTCCATAAATTCCTTTGAAGTGAACTCCCCTCCATTATCAGATCTCAAGCATTTGATTTTTGAATCCATTTCATTTTCAACCATTTCCTTGTAGATCTTGAAGTTTTCAAAAGCTTCTGACTTATTCTTGAGAAAGCAAACTGCAATCATTCGTGTATAATCATCAACTAATAACATAAAGTATTTCTCACCTTTTAAACCCTTTGTTGTAGTTGGTCCAACTAGATCATTATGCACAATTTCCAGTGGTCTTGTTGTTGAATATTCCTTTGATTTGAACCTGGTCTTTGTTTTCTTTCCTTGTTGACAATGCTTGCATAAAGTGCTGGTTGGTTTCGTGATCTGGGGCATTTCTCTAACTGCTTCTCTTTTGCTGAATTTGACAAGGTTACCAAAATGTATGTGACCCATTCTTCTATGCCATAGCCAACTTTTATCTTCCTTTCCTAGACAACACTTTTCATTTCCAATTTCACTTAACACATATATGTTTCTTGAAGTTCTCACAACTGTAGCAATCAATTTTCCCGAACCTTCTTTTCTTATCTCACACTTTTGTGAATCGAAAGTAACTTTTTGACATTGGTCATACATTTGAATCGCACTTAGAAGATTATGTTTCATATCTTCTACTAGTAGAACATTTTTTGCCTTTGTATTCTTGTTCCCAATTATGACTGTGCCTTTTCCAATGATTTTAGGTGAATCATCATTTCCGAAGGAGAATGATCCATCTCTTTCCTTTCTTAATGTGAGCAACCTATCTCTATCACCTGTCATTTGTTTTGAACAACCATTGTCAACATAGTAACCACGTTTCTTTTGCTTAGCTTTTAGAGTGAGTGTGCATTCTTCATTGCTGTATTGATTATGCTTTCTTATCCATGTCCTTTTCTGAGGTTCCTATCTATGATTGTTGTTGTTCTGTTGTGGTTCTCCAGGAGGGATTGTCATTCTGCAATATTTGGCCATGTGTCCAAATTTGTTACACTTGTAGCATTCCACTTCAATGCTCAAAGATTCAAACCTGTTGTAACTTCTTCTTTGTGTTTCACTAGGCCTTCTTGGATAACCCTTTTGTGTATGACTTTAAAAGTTGTTTATGTTCCTGTTGTTAGCTCTGCAATTCATAGCTTTATGTCCAAAATTATTAAATGCATAACATAGACCAAAAAAGATAGTTTGATACCTGGGAGTTGAAGATCTTCTGATAGGAGGTTGTCTTATGAATCCTTCTTCTTCTTGAGACCTATTTGTTTCTGTTGGTCGTTGATTTTGAAATCTGAATCTTCTCGGTGGAGGAGTGTCCCTGCAATTTTCTCTGTAGACCTTCCTATCCCATTTGATTGTTTCTGCATATCTTTTTGGATATGTTTCTTGTTATGTTGTTTTGGAGATTGATCCATTTTCTGTCTGATTGTATCCAAATTCGGACTTGTCATGATTAGGCCTTTGACTGTTGATAATGTCATTCAAAACTTTTGAACTGTTCTGCATATTTTTCTTTTGAAGATCCTTTCTTAATGTGACAATCTTTGCTTCCAAATTTTCAATGATCCCGTCCCTTTATTGTAGATGTTCTTTGAGTTCTTCTTCAATTCTTTTATCTTCTTCAATTTGAACCTTCAAATTTGTGATCATTTGTTCTAATTCCCGAATGCCTTCTTTCTTTTCTAGTTCCGCTTGTAGCTTCTTGTTTTTCCTCTTTTCTCTTCTGATAACTTCTATGGAAATCATCAATTCCTCTCGGTAGTCAACTTCCACCTCTTCAATTTATTCTTCAGCTTCTTCATATTCTACTTCAGATTCTTCTTTATCAGAGTCTTCTACTGCCATGAATAGAAACCTTTCTGTCTCATTGTCACTGACTTCATCTTCATCTGATGATGAGATGTCTTCTTTGAAGCATAAAATTTTCTTGAAAACTTTCTTTGTGGTTCTTTTGCCTTTATATGTTTGTTTTCTTTTTGAGTCACCTTCATCATTTGTCTTTTTCTTATGAGGACATTTGTTAGCAAAATGACCAATACCATCACAATTAAAACAAATTAAAGGAAGCTTACCTCTATACCTACCGTTAGTTCCCTTGTTCAGTCTTCTGACAAAGTTGGCCACTTCTTCATCATCTTCCGAGACATCACTATTGTTGCTATGTTCTTTTTATTGTTTCTTTCCCTTTTTATTTGATCTTTTGGATGCTTTGAAGGCTACTTCTTTTACATCTGGATTTTCCTGTTCAGTTCTCATTTCATATGCTGTGAATATTCCATGTAGTTTGTCCATGCTTATTGAGTTTAGATTTGATCTTTCTTCTAGTGATGATATCTTAGGATCAAATCTCATAGGAAGAGATATTAGTACCTTTTGAACAATTACCGATTCTTTGATTTCTTCTCCCAATCCTATGATTGCATTTACTGTTTCATCGACTCGTAAGAAGTAAGTTGCAATATTCTCATCTTTAGTTGTTCGAGCTGACCTCTGTAAGTTTGAAGCTTTTCTTCTTTGACTTTTGAATCTCCTTCATAAATATTTTGAAGTTTGTCCCAAATCTCTTTAGCAAATTTACAATGTGCAACTTTGGTGAATACCATTTCACCAAGACCATTCAAAAGTGCATTTGTGGCTTTGGAATTATTCTGACCGAGTTTCACTTCTTTTTCATTTGTTTATGGAACTGCTGGTACTGTGTATCCATCTAAAATTGATTGCCAAATTTCAAATCCCTGTGCTTGTATATATGTCTTTTTTAGGTGATTTATATGTACTAAAAAAGACACTAAACTACCCTCAATTAAATTTTCAACCCGGGGTAAGTAAACTTAGAGTTGTAGCAAAATATATGCCAAAGGTAGAAGGTTGGTAGGAGTGTAGACAAACTAAGGAAAGAAGCTATCTAAGGCTAATCTACTCAGACAAACCTATCTAATGAGAAAACCCTACTAAGCAACTTGAAACTAGGTAACATAAGTACTTTTGGGCCAAGGACTAATGGATGGTCCCTAAGAAAGAAAGAAAAAACTCTATCTAAAGCAAACTAGTTCATGATAGTAAGCAAAGATAAACTACTAAGCATACTAATCAAATGATGAAAGCAAACTTCTTTAACTTGCCAACCTACATTCAATGAGAAACTACCCTATGAAAGAAAATAAATAAGAAAGTAAGAAAAAACACCTATCTAACCTATTAAATCAAATAGACAAGTAAGAAAAGACACCTAACTAACCTACTAAATCAAAAGACAAGTAAGCAAAGACAACTATCTATCCTACTAAAGCAAAGGGACAAGTAAGAAAATACTTCTCATTGAAAAACTACCTAGCCTAAGAGGCAAGTGAACTAAATGCCTAATGCAAAACTATTTCTCTTGCGTGAAAGGAAATTTAAATGCTCAATGCAATGCATGAAGGGAAATCTAGTCTATTGAAAGAAATAAAGACTAACAACTAAACTTATGAAAACAAGAAACTATCTCTTCTAATCTACAAAAGCAAGAAACTATCTTTAATCTACGAAACACTCAAATGTAATGCCGGTGGTTGTGTGAATGCCTTCGGTGGTGATGGATGATTTCTCGATGACAATTAACCACAAAGGATAGTTATAATGGTATAAGCTCAATACTAATTTCAATGGCAAAATCAAAGGTGTGAAGTAAACAGTCCAATGCAAACTTAGCCATGATAAAAGTAATGTTAAATACCCTGCATCATGTATAAACTGTCAACAACATAATGAGATCATCATTCTATATCTATACTATCTAAGCAAAACTAGATTCAACCATTAACTAAGAAATGTAATTGCATTTTAATTTATGAAAGGAAATTGCGTGAAATAAAACTATACTATGTCTATTTTAATCATTCAAGCTATGATAAGAAAATGAATTAAAAACAAAAATTAAACTATGCTTATTAAGAAGGAAATTGACAATTAACCAACAACTAAACAAATGAATTCTATCTAAAACTGAGACAAGCAAACTATGATTAATAAATTAAATCTATCCATCCATCAAAGATACTTGTCAAATGAAACCCAAATAGAACTCTGTGTTATTCTAAAAACAACTCCGTTTTAAACTTAACTGTAAGATTATAAATACAAGTGTAATCTGATATCTAGATGCATATGGGGTTAGTGTAGAGACTTGCAAGTCTATTCCTAGCCTACAAAACTAATTCATGCTAACGTAACTCATCACACTAACTTGCAAAAGAACAGTAAAACAATTAAATCACAACTAGCTAATTAAAACATAAAACATGCATGTACAGGAAATAAAAGACAATTTAAATTATGAAATGTATAAACAACACACTAATCATCACTAGACTATTGGTGACCCCCCCAACAAGTCGTGGCTACCCTCTACAAGCACACCACGAACTTCAGCAGGCCGAATTCACCATGAAAGTCAAAAACGCAGTTCTCGCACTATTATAGCAATGTGAAAAATAAAAAACAGAGTATAATGAGTTTATCTCCAATCTGATGGTTATTCTACTTGATTAACAATCTAATGATCATCCTGGTAGTATTTATAGGTTTACAACCCAGGTGGTCGACCACAGGAAGGTCGAACCACCTCTAAATTTGACAATTTACAATAAATGCGTCCATAACTAACAAAACAGAGGAAACCAATAATTGCCCTCTTTGGAAAACTGAAATCGAGTTGTCTTGAGCTTAGTAGCTGGAGGGAGCGATGAAAAACAAAACCCATGTGCTCGATTTGTCCACCATTGGCCTCTAATACCATAACCGCCAACTTGCCTTGCGTTTTTTTGCAATACTGGGTGTTGGAACGAGTGCCAGATCAAGTACCGGAACGAGTGCTAGACCAAGAAACATGGTGCATTTTGCCCTGTAATAGCATAAAAACATGAATTAACTCTTGGAAACCATAAAATATGATAAATTAAACTTGATTGAATCACAAAACACAAATTATACGTACCTCATGCCGATTATATCATTTTATCATAAAATTCTTCCAAAAGATCCTTTGAAAGATAAAAATGCATATGTACATATGGAAAAAAGTGTATAATAACGTCATGAAGATGATCATATATCGGGCCCAACATTACCCCCACACTTACAATTTTGCAGGTCCCACTGCAAACAAAAAGAAGTCATCCCTCATAACTAGGCTTGCTGAGGAGGATCAACTTTGGAAGCCTCTCCTTATTGCTGTGTAGGCTTAGCCTTGTGCCTCTTGTGTTTCTTTAATTGTGCTCTGAGGTTGCGGTTAGATTGGGTCATGCCATTGACCGACCGTTGAAGGGAGTTAACTTTTGCCTGAAGGACATCATTTTCATGATGAAGGTGTGCATCTATTGTATTCCTCTCTTCCAACTGTTGGAGAAGCTGATGGTTTTCCCTTTGTAGCTCCTCTATAGTTGGGGCATAATCAGTGATCTCCGAGGAAGGCTTAGGTCCTTTGAGAGATGTGGACAATTTATCAATTTTAGGATCAAGAGTGGGCATGGGTGAAGTAGGTGTGATGGGAGATCGGAAAGGTGAGGTAGGTTCTGATTTTGTTTTCCTTAGTGGCTCTAATCCATCTGCAGAGACTTCTCTAGGTTGCTTATGAGGGCTCTCAAGGTCGGAGGATACTTGGATAGGATCCAAAGCAGGTGGAGGCTTTGCATAAGGCTTGGTTCTTATGTTCCGGGTACTCTTTCAAAAGGGTCCCTTACCAAATCGATTGGCTCCCCTCTTGTTTGTAGGAATGATGGGAAAGTCTTGCTGCATTACTTCTTGGGGCTTCTTAGGTGTAGGATCAAGAGAAAATGAAGGCATTGGGGGGTCAACAATAGGCTTCTTTTGGTCTTTGTTCTTGGTCTTTTCCCCCCGATGAAGAAGTAGGAATATCAACAAGCTTTTGGTATTGTTCCGTTAAAGAGGGAGTTTGTGCAAGGGAGTTTGGAGTTTTTGGAGAGTGAGGCTTGGATGGAGAGATAGTTTTTAGGCTAAGTGGATTTTTTCCGATCTTAACTGTCAAGTGAGGATTTGCAAATTGGTAGATAAAGGCATCCCAACTTTTCCCCTGCTTCTCTAGTTCGGTAAGAACGAGGAGTTTGATCAAACCGCGGTGGAAGAGACTATTGTGGGGGTTGGTCACATTTTTCCTCACTTGAGAGGACATTTTCTCCAAGCTTTTGAGAAAATAAAAGGGAAAGTTCAAAGGCTTATTGAACAGAAAATGAGCCAACAATCTAAAGTGACAAGCTTTGAAGGTGGAGTATCTACCTTCACATGTAATTAACCTTGTGATAACGATGAGGGGATTGACCAATTTTGGCTTTATCCACTCCTTAGCATACCCTTTCGCTCCTGAAATGCTCTCAAATTCGGGCTTAAACACCCTGTTGTAACTTGAGCGTGACAATTGATGATTCTTGAAACACCTATCTCCCATTCTTGGAAGTTTTGTTGCAACAACAATTGACTCTTCTGTGACTGCAAAATTGAGAGACCCTGCATGTGCTATATTGCCATCAAAACCAATTGAAAATTTCATAGAAAGACCGTCATCATGGCCTTGCAAACTCGACAGAAATGGTCCCCATTCAACACGCAAGAACACTTCCCTGCAGTGTGCAAATTCTGGAATGGAAAACAAGTTTGCATAGGAGGATGGTTCGTATCGCTTGGGCATTGTGATAGAGCTTGAATTCACTAAGAAAGGGTGAAATCGAGCCACGCAGAGACACAAATTGGGCTTGGTCTGAGTGCAATTGGAACATAGGGAGAATTTTACCAAGAAAGGGTGAAAACAGGCCAAGAAATGGCATGGGTTTAACACAGTCTGAGTGTGATTAGAACAGAGGGCGAATTCGATAGAGGTTGGGCACGATTCCTTAACGCAGAGAAAATGGCAAGGGAAAATGAAACAATAGAGTGCCCAACCTGATTTTGGATTCTCTTATGGTGGAGTATGTTTCCACATGTGCACGTGAGCTACCATGTGTGGGAGATTCAAATTTGATGGCGAGCTTGGGAGCAATGGAGTGGTGTGTACTTAGATCAATGTCCAAGTCTTTTGACTTGGACATTTGATCATAACCATATGAAGCATCTGTTAATCAATTCCTGCAACCAAGGTAATTAAATATAATTGAATTCTAGTTACCTGGAATCTAGGACAGTTACTGGTATGCAATGCAATGGCACTTCAAACGACATTTCATCTGGCACCTCATCCGGTACTTCATCCAGTACTCCTGTATTAAGTGCATTTTCACCTCTTATAATGGACAACCTGCAATTTTGAAGTGTTTTTGACAACCATAGTGGTTAATGAGCAGAGACAGAGGCAGAGTGCTCACTCATTCTTCTTGCATACGACATATAATGTCAAAACCTATAATGAACGAGTTATAGCAAGCATAAAACATGTATCGTCAAACCTACAATATGCAACTTGTAATGGAAGATAACCAATAAAGAGTGGTTTGTTAAGCATGAGTTCAATAATGTATAGCACACAGGAGTTAAGCATTTAAAAATAACATGACTATCAATGTAATAACTTGTATCATGGTAATAATACAAAAATTCTTGCAAAGACTCTTTTCTCCAGGCAATAATCATTTTTCAGCTCATGAACCCCTCCCCCACACTTAAGTATTGTGACACCTCACAATCAAAAGTATAGGAAACTAGTCAGTATCCCCCAATAGCCAAAGACTTACAGTATGTCAAGTGTAAAGATGAAATTTCACAGATTGGTTTGACGAGATAGTTAGGAGATGGCCCCACCTATAGGATAAGAGATCCTATATATAGATAAGAAGAGGTAGGCAAGAGAGTTTCAAGATAGTCTTAGAGTCATTTCCCAATGGAAAATTGATGAGATTCATTAACCTTAGCTTAACCACATATACTCCATGTCAGATTTGTCTACAAGTAATGTTGTACATCAGGACAAATTTAGATTTATTATTTATTTTTGTCAGATCATCATCCTCATTAGGTAGAATGCCTCGCTTCCAGCAAGCCTGTTCAGTACTCCGACGGGTTTACCTAGTCATACCACAGGTCGGTACCCACTGCCAGTAGACCTATTCAGTATCCCGATGATTTAGCCTCTTAAACCCTCAGAGACTGGCCCTCCATCCTTTAATATTTTAGCATAAGATTGCTTATGCAAGAAGATGGGGGAACAACTCTGAAACAACTTTTCTTCCTTTTTCTTTTTAATTGGGATGGTATTTATGTTAGAGGATGAATTTCCATTATATTGTTTAGTGGTTGTCCCGATGTAAGGGGTACTTAAGCGGATGTGGCCTATCTAAATATATGATATAACCAAGCTATTTAGTGTGTAGTGCATGGTACCATCGAGAAAGAACATAAAGGTATCTCTAGGCTCAACTCAATTTCTTCTTTTGTAATTATTATGATGTTTCCATGACTAACTGCTAATGAGACCTCCCTATTACTCTTTGATAAAGACACTTGACTTACTTACTCAGGTTTCTTGGAAAAACTGTATGAGAGACCTCTAGGCTTGATAGTTATGGTATCACTTCCTTATACAGTGGTGAAGAATTTCAAGAGAAACTGCTATAGAATGACTTAAAAATGATAATTTTGCAAAAACACGGCTAATTACAGTAAGTCACTATTCATTTGATGCTTTAGCAGACACAAAATTCAAGTATAACAATGTTGGGAAGAAATATCTTGAAACTGTGTACTCTTGGTGAAATAAATACTTGTAGAATTGCCTTATTAACAAAAATTATTTTCATATACACAGTAGGAAATCTGTAAAAAAAAATTCAAGAACAAGGGGGAACTTCCCCATCTACTAAGGCCAATGCCTTGTCAGATGTCATGACCTGTAGAAAATCTTCTCTGGAAATGGGCTTATGATAAAATTTAAGTCGGTGTCCATTCACCACAAAGGAGACTTGTCCATAGTCAATTGTTTTAATTTTTACAGCTTCATTGTCATATACAGTGTCTATCTCGTAAGGGCCCAACCAACGGGTGGTAAGTTTGCCTTTGAAGGTTTTGAATCAGGAATCAAACAATAGATCCCAATCACCAGGCTGGAAGTGCTTCTTCTTAATAAACTTGTCATGCCACTTGCTCCTCTAGTTTTGGACTAATATCATCTTTTGGATGACATCTTGCCTGATTTCATCCAGCTCATTCAATTGTAGGGCTCGTTGCTTCTGAGCCTCATCCAGGTTCAATCTTAATTCTGCGGAAATACAGAAGGTCCTTACTTGGAATTCTATTGGTAAAAGTACTTTTTTCCCGTACACTAGCTCATAAGGGGTATGCCTAGTGGTATTTCTCCAGGTAGTTCGGTATGCCCACAAAGCCTCTGGGAGCCTATCAGCCCAATCTCGGTGATGTAACTGAACAGTCTTGGTCAAGATGGCTTCCAGAACTTTGTTTGTGGATTCTACCTGACCATTGGTTTGTGGGTGGTATGGAGAATATTTACAATGTTTAATCCCATATTTCTCTGTTAGCTCTTTCATCATCTTGGAAGTGAATTGAGTGCCTTGGTCAGTAACAATTTCACGAGGGACACTGAAGTGGGTAAAGATGTCTTCATAGATGAATTCGACAACATGTTTTTCTGTGGCCCTAAATAGGGCTTTTGCCTCTACCCATTTGGTGACATAGTCCGTACAAATCAAAATATAGTTCTTCCTACGGGACATGGGTGAAATTGGTCCTACAAAGTCGAGGGCCAGTTTTTCGAAGGGTTCTATCATAACTTGGGCCTGTAAAGGCATTTCGTTAGCTGACATAGGTCTACCTATCCTTTGGAAACTATCATAACTTCTCACATACTTGGCAACATCTTTGAAAATGCTAGGCCAATAGTAACCTGAATGTAACACCTTATATGTTGTACGTTTTTCAGAGAAATGGCCACCACATGTTCCATCATGACAACTTCATAGTATTTCAAGTACCTCGTCCTATCGTACATATCTACGAATAATCAAATCAGGACCTGTGCGAAAAATATCATGACCAACCCAAGAGTAATTAGCACTATGGGTAATAATTTTCTACTTTTCATGAGGTGACAAATGAGATGGTAACTTCCTAGTAGCCAAATAGTTTGCCATATCCACAAACCATGGGATATTATCAGAGAGGGAAAAGAGGTGCTCGTATGGGAAACTATCATCTACAGGGATATCATCATCCTCATTGTTTATTCGGGAAAGAAAGTCAGCTACTACATTATCCTTTCCAGGTCGGTCAAGCACAGTGATGTTAAATTCTTGCAATAATAGAAGCCACCCAGTCACTCGACCATTAGTTATAGGTTTATTCACGAGGAATCTAATGGTAGAATGATCAGGTTGTAAAAATACTTCATAACCTGTAATGTAATGACGAAACTTGTTAATAGCATGAACAACTGCCAAGAACTCTTTCTCAGTGACTGTGTAGTTCAACTCGACAGGGGACAAGTTCTTGCTTATAAAATAAATGGCATAGCACTGCTGGTCCTCTTTCTGCCCTAATACCCCTCCTATTGCTATGTCGGAGGCATCGATGGATATATGAAATGGGAGAGTCCAATTGGGCCCTCTAAGAACTGGTGCCACAAACAACTTATCTTTCATGGTTTCGAAGGCAGTTTGACACTGCTCAGTCCAAACAAAATCAACATCTTTTATCAATAATCCAAACATAGGTGCAACAATCTTTTTAAAATTTTCAATAAACCGCCGGTAATATCCGGCATGTCCAAGAAAGATTCTCACCTCTTTCTGAGTCTTGGGGGGTGGAAGTCTAATAATGACCTCAAACTTTGCAGGATCGACTTTTATTCCTTCAGATGAAACATGATGTCCTAGAACCACTCCTTCAGTTAACAACATTTTGCGTTTTTCATGACTTGGGGGTAGGTTCATTTCCTGGCATCTGATGAGGACCTTTTCTAAGTTGTCTAAGGCTTCCTGGTAAGTGTTTCCATAAACTGTGAAGTCATCCATGTAGACCTCCACACAATCATGAATAAGGTCGGAAAATATCCCTAATACTGCTCGTTGAAATGTGGCAAGAGCATTATACAATACAAATGGTAAGACCCTATAGGCATAGGTGCCCCAAGGATAGGTAAAGGTAGTCTTGTCCTGGTCCTCGGGTGCTATAAGAATCTGGTTGTACCCGCTGTACCCATATAGAAATGAGAAATACTTATTTCCGGACAAGGTATCTAGAACTTGGTCAATGAAAGGAAGAGGAAAGTAGTCTTTCAGAGTGGCCTTGTTGAGTTCCCGGAAATCAACACAAATTCTCCATTTCCCAGTCACTTTCTTTGGAACCACTACAAGCAGGGATACCCACTTACTATTGGAGATGGGATAGATAAATCCGACATTTAACAACTTTTGGATTTCCTCCTTGACTATGTCTTTGAGTGCTGGGTTCATCCTTCTCTGGGGTTGCCTAACATGTGTTACTTCCCCCTGGGTGTATATATGATGGATGCATGTGTCAGGGTGTATACCCTTCATGTCAGTGTATTCCCAGGAAAATGCTCCTGATTTTTCTTTAAGGATATCTACTAACTATTTCTGTTGGTCTGTATCTAGCCTGGAGTTTATATGTAAAAATTTCCCTGTACTAATCTCATAGGGCATAGTATAAGACATGGAAGACTCATTGATTTCAAAAATAAAAGATATGAAAGACAAAACATATAGATCTAATTGTTCTTGAAATTCTTCCCCAAACATGTACGCAAATTGGGGAAAAGACTGTGGAAAATCCACACATGTAATAACATAAATGAATTGGTTTAGCACATTTTCTAGTGTATGCTCCTGAAGTGCCCTTGCATGGTCACTAGGCAATACGAGCTCTTCCCAGTCTTCGTTCTCGTATGGAAATTCAAGCCACCATATATTCTCCATAATAGGTTGAGCTGGAGGGTAAATGGTGAGCTTCTGGATAGAGAGACCATTTGAGATGGTCATTTCTCCTTCTCTACAACCAATAAATGCTATGGCTGTGGCTAGCCAAGGTCTTCCCAAAATAACGGGATGGTCTCAGGCAGGATCCTTTGAATGAATGAAAAGAAAATATATAGGGTACTCCCATGAGGCTAAAGTAACCATGACATCATCTAAAATCCCTTCAGTTATAACCCTAGTCTTATCTGCTAATTCCAAAATGGTTGGGGTAGGCCGAAGAAGAGGTTGTAACTGTAATTGTTCCAAGGTAGTAGCGGTCATAACATTGATGTCTTCCCCTAGGTCTATGAGAGTGTTTCCGATGGAGACCTCCTTAATGGTTATGGTCACTATGGGGTTTCCTGGATTCCCATACTTTGCTAGCTTTGGCTGCTCTGATATGTACTCAGAGAGTCCTCCTACCAAATGTACTGTAGGGGGGTCCTTTTGCTTCCTACCTGGCTTCTTAATACACAATTCTTTGACTACCTTACTATATATTGGAATGTATTTAATGGCCTGAAGTAGAGGAATCTTGACACAAATATTTTTCAATTCATTCAAAATGTTAAATTCCGGTCGGGTGGTAGGTTTCTCGATTACCAATCGGTCTGGATAAGGAGGGACCTTCGGAATTTGTGAAGGTTCATTTTGGGGAAGCTTGGGTTCTTGATTCTTCGGGATAATAACATCTTCCCACATAGTTTCATCCGTGGGTCGTTGGGTGGTTTCTTATTCTTCTTCTTCTTATATGACTACTGGAGGTCTCTGCCTATCTAGAACTTTTCCCAATCTTAGTTGAATTTCCTGTAATGGAATAGGAGTAATAACACATGTCGGGAAGGCCTACATCTCAACATTGTTAAGAGGTTGAGGGGGATTATTATTAGGATTTGGCACCGGCTGTGCCGGTAATAGTGTCGGTTTCGAGGAGCTTTCATTTTGAAATTGTAGCGGTTGTTGTTGTGGTATAGGAGGTAAAGGTGGTGGAACAAAACCTGGCAGAAGTTGCAGAATGTTTGATGAGAAATGAGGATAAGGATGGCTGTACATAGGGATAGGTGGAGCTTGAGGATTTCCCTAGTTGTGTCCTCCCCTCCATCTTTGAATCCAAGGATGTTGGTACTGAGTAGACCAGTTTTGCCAACCTAGTGAGTTCGACAATTGTTGTTGATAATAGGGTGGAACTTGAGACTGTAGATCCAGGTATGTGGGTTGATTCCTAGGTTGCCATGGCCTCCTAGGTGCATAAGAATACTCCCCAGGGTCTCCACTCCTATAGATGGATAATAAACCGAGCAAGGATGGACATTTCTCAGTTGAATGGTCTTCTGTACAGAAGCCACAAACTGAAATGTTATCTAATGGGCATTCCCTTGAGGAATGCTTCCTTCTGCATATTGGGCAATATATGCTCATTGTTGCATTCTCCTCCTCATGTTTCTTTTTGAGTTTAAGGGTGTCCAACTGGGAATCTATTGTGCTTGATATGTCAGTCTTAAATTTTTCTAAAAGTTTCCCTATCTCTGCTCTCGTGATACCACCTGAACTAACTGGTTTTAAGCTTCTATTGTAAGGGTCCCGAACATTATTTCCTGTTTCGGCTCTACTCCTTGAGTAGTTTTTACACATTTCACATATTTCAGCAAATGGTTTATGAGAAATATCACTTGATGCCATCAGGCTAAGCATCTCTAAATATTCTTCTGAAATTCCCTTAAGGAAAAGAGCCCTAACTGCATCCTCTGGGAGGTCATGGTATTTTGACTTCTGGGAGATATAACCAAATATTTCCATATAGTCTTCAAGGGTCTTATCTTCTAACTGTTGGACTTTAAAGATGTCATTAAGAGACTCTTTGGTCTTGCAGTAGTCTTGGTACTTTTTGATAAATATGTCTTTCATGGCTTCCCAAGACCTAATACTGGATTCTCCCAACTCCATGAACCATCTTAGTGTAGAGTCTTTGAGGGTGGCAGGAAAGAGTTTTAATTTTTGGGCATCTTGCACATAGTTGTGGATCCTGCACAAGATGTCAAATTCAAATAGGAAGGTGTTTGGATCTTCACTGTTTTTACCATAAAAGGTAGGCAGTGCTGAGAGAGGAATATTCTTCATGTTGACATTTGGAGTGGTGTCTAAAATCGGAAATACGAAGGTAGTTTCGGTTTGGTTTCTAGTTTCTTCTTCCTCCCCATGTCTTACATTGTTATGTTCCTCCTGATCACCCATATTGGCTTGGTTTCCAAAAAGATAATACCTAGGTGGTTTTACTTTGAAGAGAACAAGGTTTCCCTTTGATGAAAAGGTCTTCCTACTGATTGGGTGTCTGGGACTCTACTCGAGCCGGTTGAGATTATCGGTGCCAAAGTTTCTATGTCAATTTGAGAGATAATTACATTGGATGAGCTACCAAACAAAAGATTCACCTGTTTAGGGTCTATGATATCTTTAAAATTAGAGTCCCCTGGTGGTGGTGTAAAAGAAAAGGTTGTATTGTTTGGTTCTGTGGAAGGCTCGAGTGGTCTTGCCTCTTGTCCTAATATGATTGATGCTTCAATTTCTTGTTCTATAGTGCTCCCTGTGTTAGCCCCTTCAAATACTATTTTATCTCTTTGGGTTGAGCTACCTCCTATTTTTCGGTATCGGTCTGCGGATTTTATAAGCGGAACGTTCCTTCCCCCAAAGAGATTGGAAGAAACCTTGGTTGAAAGGTATGATTTTGATTTAATGTATCTACCTTGTGGGTCTCTAGGCCTATTCATGAAAGAAAGAAACAACAAAAAGAAAAATATACCATTTGATTCCTAGTTCTATTCATGAAAGCAAACAAAAAGAAAAAATACTATTGGGTTTGGGGGAACCTGCTATAGTAGATGCGCAGGTTCTTACCTTTCATCTTAAAGTTTCCCCGCCACCAAAATAATGATAAGGTCTAAGGATGATCTAATTCCTAATTACTTCTTACCTTAATACAACTCCCCGACAACGACGCCAAAATGTTAGGTGATTTATATGTACTAAAAAGACACTAAACTACCCTCAATTAAATTGTCAACCCGGGGTAAGTAAACTTAGAGTTGTAGAAAAATATATGCCAAAGGTAGAAGGTTGGTAGGAGTGTAGACTAACCAAGGAAAGCAACTATCTAAGGCTAATCTACTCAAACAAACCTATCTAATGAGAAAAACCTACTAAGCAACTTGAAACTAGGTAACCTAAGTACTTTTGGGCCAAGGACTGATGGATGGTTCCTAAGAAAGCAAGTAAAAACTCTATGTAAAGCAAGCTAGTTCATGACAGTAAGCAAAGATAAACTACTAAGCATACTAAGAAAATGATGAAAGCAAACTTCTTTAACCTGCCAACCTACATTCAATGAGCAACTACCCTATGAAAGAAAATAAATAAGAAAGTAAGCAAAATCACCTATCTAACCTATTGAAGAAAATAGACAAGTAAGAAAAGACACCTAACTAACCTACTAAAGCAAAAGACAAGTAAGCAAAGACAACTATCTATCCTACTAAAGCAAAGGGACAAGTAAACAAAGACTTCTCATTGAACAACTACCTAGCCTAAGAGGCAAGTGAACTAAATGCCTAATGCAAAACTATTTCTCTTGCATGAAAGGAAATTTAAATGCTCAATGCAATGCATGAAGGGAAATCTAGTCTATTGAAAGCAAGAAAGACTAACAACTAAACTTATGAAAACAAGAAACTATCTCTTCTAATCTACGAAAGCAAGAAACTATCTTTAATCTACGAAACACTCAAATGTAATGCCGGTGGTTGTGTGAATGCCTTCGGTGGTGACAGATGATATCTCGATGACACTTAACCACAAAGGATAGTTCTAATGGTATAAGCTCAATACTAATTTCAATGGAAAAATGAAAGGTGTGAAGTAAACAGTCCAATGCAAACTTAGCCATAATAAAAGTAATGTTAAATACCCTGCATCATGTATAAACCATCAACAACATAATGATATTACAATTCTATATCTATACTATGTAAGCAAAACTAGATTCAACCATTAACTAAGAAATGTAATTGCATTTTAATATATGAAAGGAAATTGCGTGAAATAAAACTATACTATGTCTATTTTAATCATTCAAGCTATGATAAGAAAATGAATTAAAAACAAAAATTAAACTATGCTTATTAAGAAGGAAATTGACAATTAACCAACAACTAAACAAATGAATTCTATCTAAAACTGAGACAAGCAAACTATGATTAAGAAATTAAATCTATCCATCCATCAAAGATCCCTGTCAAATGAAACCCAAATATAACTCTATGTTATTCTAAAAACAACTCTGTTTTAAACTTAACTGTAAGATCATAAATAAAAGTGTAATCTGATATCTAGATACATATGGGGTTAGTGTAGAGACTTGCAAGTCTATTCCTAGCCTACAAAACTAATTCATGCTAACGTAACTCATCACACTAACTTGCAAAAGAACAATAAAACAATTAAATCACAACTAGCTAATTAAAACATAAAACATGCATGTACAGGAAATAAAAGACAATTTAAATTATGAAATGTATAAACAACACACTAATCATCACCAGACTGCTGGTGGGCCCCCCAACAAGTCGTGGCTACCCTCTACAAGCACACCATGAAAGTCAAAAGCGCAGTTCTGGCACTATTATGGCAATGTGAAAAATAAAAAACAGAGTATAATGAGTTTATCTCCAATCTGATGGCTATTCTACTTGCTTAACAATCTAATGATCATCCTGGTAGTATTTATAGGTTTACAACCTAGGTGGTGGACCACAGGAGGGTCAAACCACCTCTAAATTCGGCAATTTACAATAAATGTGTCCATAACTAACAAAACGGAGGAAACCAATAATTGCCCTCTTTGGACAACTAAAATTGAGTTGTCTTGAGCTTAGTAGCTGGAGGGAGAAATGACAAACAAAACCCATGTGCTTGATTTGTCCACCATTGGCCGCCAATACCATAATAGCCAACTCGCCTTACGTTTTTGCGCAATACTGGGCGTTGGAACGAGTGCCAGATCAAGTATCGGAATGAGTGCTAGATCAAGTGCCAGAACGAGTGCCAGACCAAGAAACATGGTGCGTTTTTCCCTGTAATAGCAAAAAAACATGAATTAACTCTTGGAAACCATAAAATATGATAAATTAAACTTGATTGAATCACAAAACATGAATTATACGTACCTCATGCCGATTATATCATTTTATCATAAAATTCTTCAAAAAGCTCCTTTGAAAGATAAAAACGCATATGTACATATGGAAAAAAGTGTATAATAACGTCATGAAGATGATCATATCTCGGGCCCAACAATATTCATCCTTATGCTCCAAAAAAAATACTTATGTCCATCAAACTGTGGTATTCCATTTTTATACAAGTTGTTTCTTTCCATGATCTACCTTTTAGTGGCTAAACTAATTTCTGGAGGAACTTGCTCTGATACCAATTGTTGGATTTATGAGGGGGGGGGGGTGAATTAGTAATAGATAAATATAATCCCTTTTAACCATATAATCCAAGTGAAATATCAATGCAACATTATCATCCAATAACTGCAGAGTAAATAAGCAATGGACAAATGAACAATCATACACATACACAGTATACCATTGTTTTACGTGGAAACCCAAAGCGGGAGAAAACCACATAATTTTTTTTCTTATATGTCTTGAAGAATTACATTCATTGGAAGCACCAAATTCCTTTGTTTTCCAGCTGCAACTGGAAGGAGGCTCCAACCCCCTAGTTTCTCAGGCTACAACTTGAGGGAATATCCAACTCCTTAATTCTTTGGCTACAACCAGAAGGAGGATACAACCCCATAAGTTCTCCGGCTACAGTCGGAAGGTGACTACAACCACTTGTCCTTTCCCCTTCCAACTGCCC
The DNA here is from genome assembly GCA_009831015.1 of Picea engelmannii. Taxonomy (NCBI): domain Eukaryota; kingdom Viridiplantae; phylum Streptophyta; class Pinopsida; order Pinales; family Pinaceae; genus Picea; species Picea engelmannii. The sequence continues at coordinate 157,444 of ML802381.1, forward strand.
TGATGCATAAATAGAATGATGGAACCACTGTCAAACTATCATTGTGAGATATACCACTGTAAAACTGTACCAACCTGTACCACTGACTTGCAACCAACCTGTACCAATAACCTGAACCATGCATCAACCATGCATCTACCTGTACCTCAACCTGTAATCAACCTGTACCATAAAAAAGTGCATCAACCATGCACCAACTGTACAAATACCCTGTCACAATAACCTGTCCAAACAACCTGTAATCAACCTGTACCATAAACAAGTGCATTAACCATGCACCAACCTGTACCTCAACATGTACCATCAATGAGTGCATCAACCATGCACCAAATAAGTACCAATCATGCATCAAATGCACATCAACTATGACTCATCAATATGTACCAACATCATCAAGTATATACCTCATGTATGTGCAAACTCATCAACTACTTGTATCAACCATGTACCTCAACCATACACCAAGTACATATACCAATATAGCCATCAAAAGTTCTCTAGCAATACATCACACTATCCATAACCAAATACCATAAACCCTTACATCAAACCATGTGCCACAACCTCACTGTTATGTAGCCTCAATCTAAACCAACAACTTCAGAACACATCACAACCAAAAGACCAATACCCATATGCCAAATACAACCAACAAAATACCAATTGTATCCCTCAACAAATCTGATATATGCAACAATACTAAACATCCAATACCATCTCAAGAGCTAAACCCTAGCTCACAAAACATACCTCAAACAAGATGTGCCATATCTCTCATAAATAGACCCCAACCATGTTGTTGTCGCGATTTTTCTGCCGCGATTTTTCTGTCGCACTTTTTTACCGCACTTTTTTTGCCGCGATTTTTTTGCCGCACTTTTTTCTGTTGCAAATTTTCTATCGCACTTTTTCTACCGCAGTTTTTCTTCCGCACTTTTCCTGCCGCACTTTTTCTGCTGCAATTTTTCTCTATCAATAATACCTTCCCAAATAACCTTTCACAAAAAAATAGATATTCAATGATATTCAAGTGTGATTATATGAGAGAGCCTTGCATCTTATTTATACTTTTATGTAGCATCCCACTTTCCTTATTTTAGGGAGCTCTCCATTAAATTTATTATTTAAATAATTTCTTTTGTAAACACTTTGACTTTTTAGGGCTTCAAGCCAACATATGAGGTTCCTCTAACTTTGTAAGGCCATAAATCGCATACCACGAGGACTTACATGATGTTCTACATACCACCGGAAATGGCATGACAAACACTATCCATCTAGGATAGTTTCACTGACAAATTCATTGATCTTCATCTCATTATTCCACAATTAATCATGGGTTCTTTAACCATACTTCTAGGATAACTCAAACTGCAAAGCGTCTTCCCATGAGAGATTTCACCATAAGGGGACCACTTTGGAGTTCATCCATTTGTACTTATTATCAACCATGACAAGACAATAATGAGTCATCTTTACATCAAACAAACTTGGGTCCATTACCCAAACATTTTTTCTACTAGACTTTCTTCAAGGGTTGACATCAATGGCAACCAACCTTAATCAACATAGTTTGCAAAGGGAAAAGTTGTATGTAAAATTGTATAAATGTGAATTTGGCAAGACTACACTTGTATACTTAGGTCATATTGGAGGAGGAGGACAATTGAAAATTGACCCTTCCAAAATTGATGTAATTGTAAATTGGCCTGTGCCAAAAAGTGTAACCAAAGTTCGAAGCTTCTTAGGTGCAGTCCAGTATTGGAGGAGATTCATTCCCAACTTATGCTTCATAGAAGCTCCTCTGCATGCCTTAACCAGTGTGAATAACACTTTTCAGTGGGAAGGAAAGAAACAAAAATCTTTCGACACTTTGAAGGGAAAGATCAGTTCCGCACCAGTATTAGCATTGCTGAATCTTCAACAACCTTTTGAGATTGAGACAGATGCCAACGAATACGCCATGGGTGCAGTACTAATGCAATATCATAAGCCTATATGTTACCACTTTGAAACTTTTAACCAAGTTGTTGTTAACTATCCTACATATGATAAAGAGTTGTATGCATTAGTCAAGAGTGTTAAGAAATGGAAGCACTACTTGTTAGGGAAGGAAACCATCATACATACAGATCACCAACCCTTACAGTATCTTCAAGAACAAACCAAATTTCAACAATCTCATCACTACAGGTGGATGGGTTTTCTACAATAGTTTCACTTGGTAATCAAGTACAAAAAGGGTACAAGTAACAAGGTAGTTGATATGATTTCTAGACCTCCTATTACTGCTTCTATTATTTTGAAGAATGCTTCTTTATCTCATGATAGCTATATATAGAACAATATTCTATCGATGAAGATTTCAAAGAAGTATATACGAAGCTAACCCTTGTTGCACAGGTAAAGAACTATTGTTTGTAGGGAAAGTTATTTTACCATCTTGGAAATCTATGTATTCATACAAGTGAACGAGTCCATGTAATATGAGAAGCTCATACTTATCTTGTGTCTGGGAATTTTGGGGTAGGAAAAACTATAGCTCATTTACAGAGGTGTTGTTACTGGCCTCAAATGAAAGAAATTGTAACTAAATATGTAAAGGGGTGTGTGATGTGTTCTACTTGCAAGCCCACTAATAGAAAACTCGGGATATACTCACCACTTCCTGTTCCATCCCATCCATGTGAAAGTATATCCATGGATTTTTTAGGGGGTTTACCCATGACCAATGGAGGTCATAATTATTTGTATGTTGTAGTGGATAGGTTCAACAAGATGTGTATCTTGATGCCTTGTAAAAAGCAGATCACTATTGAGCAGACTACTAATCTCTTCTTTCAACATGTTTGGGTTCACATTGGATTACCCACATCTATCGTCTTGGATCGAGATACTCGATTCCTTGGGGACTTTTGGAATAGCTTGTGGAGAATGATGGACACCAAATTGATGAGGAGAACTTCTTTCCATCCACAAACCAACGGACAGATAGAGGTGGTAAACCGAACAATGGTACTTTTGCTTCGAGGCTATTGCAACAAGCATCCCAAGGTATGGGATGAATAGATACCCTATGTACAACATGCGTACAACTAAGATTTACATTCCTCCACTCAGAGTTCACCTTTTGAGACATGTTTTGGTTACTTACCAAAGGTTCTTGGACTTGATGTATGATAGAGATGTCGATGTGAATGAAGATCGAACAGAGGATAGAGCCTGCAAGTTCATCAAGAGGATTCAATAGATACACCATGCAGTCATGGAACAGTTGGAGAAAAGTCAAGCATAATATAAAGCTTGATACGACAAGCACATGGTTGATCATCATTTTCAGGTTGGAGACCGGGTATGGCTTCACATTAGCAAGGAGAGATTGAAGGGTGAAGGAAAGAAACTCAAGCCCATTCATTATGGACCCTTCACTTTCTTAGAGAAAAACGGTACCAATTCTTTTCATTTGGATCTTCCACCTTATATGCATATTTACTCAGTTGTGAACGTTGAGAACTTGAAACTTTTTGAGCCTCCCATGATCATGGATCAAGATGAGGAAGTTTCAATTCCATCAGTTGATGAGTTTACACCTGAGTACTTGGATGAGCTACATGAAGATATCATCCTGGACAAGAGGACGAGGACTTCATGCAGGGGTGATGTTGATTATCTTCGAGTAGGCTTAAAAGGCACCCATCCAAGAAAGGCAAAGTGGATCGAGAAGGACAAAGTGAGGGAACTCTTCCCTCACTTACCGATTGATTGATGAAAGATTTTGGTGGTCCAAAAATATCTCAGTAGGAAGGCATGATCCAAAAAGGATCCAGAGAAGCCTAAGAATAACTCAGAACTCATAGAGGCAAATCAGAACGCTCATAATGGCTTCAACAGATAGAGAAAGGGAAAAAAATCAAAGTTCCCCAAACTCAGTGAAAATGACATGATCTCAAAGAGCACGTCACAAGCTTTATAATGGCACAAACGACTCATTAAACTAAGTTACTATTTGAAATATATTCACGGTCAAAGATGTGGTCAACCAGGACCAGTCAGCAAAGGAAACCTCATCGTCTGTACTGCTGACATCAACAACTGACATGGCAGGGTGATGTCATCATACGAATGCTGACGTCATCATACAACATGGGAGCACCATAGGCTGCCACGTGTCACCCGCCATTGGAATTTTTAGGAGTCCACGTGGGCCAATCAGAAAGTGACATGTGGCACCCCCAGGAGATGCCATGTGACACCATCCAGGGAGCACCACGTGTCCCATACAATGATTGGGTGTGAAATCAAGCATACAGGTAGACCAATGAGAATATGCCATGCGGCCCAATCAACGGGCAACACGTGGCATCCCCAATTTTCTCAAGGACAACCCGTATCCGAAAATTCAAAATGGATAATGGTTGGAACCCACCAAATATGGCAGAGGTCTGCCATATCTGGTGACTACCGCTGAATGTAGAAATATTCTCGCTAAAGTTAACTGGAGTTATAACCATACACCAAAACGGGAGCCCGTGGGGTTTGACCCCGAGACCTCCCCATAACCAACACCTTAACTCTAGCACCCATACCAATCCGCCCAATAGTCACATTGTTATATCTGTCCACTGAGAATTATTTTAAAGATGAGTTCGCTAGTCACTGGGAAAGGGAGAGGCGTGACCATACATCCGCGGGCATGAATTTCGAGACCAGTTCTATCATTATTGCAGGTTGCAGCGGGAAAAAAAAACAAGACAGGTTTTCTCTTAGGCCTGGGAGTGCCAGAGTCATATCAGAGCATGGAGACAATCATTTTTGGGTAATTCGACGCCACAGATCCAATGGTGATGTTTGTTTTCTGATTTGAGCATTATTTTTGCAGCTTGATTTCAGAATGAAATATATTCATCTATTTTCCAAATTATTTTGCTGAGTTAATAAAAGAGCCTACTCATTTGAGAGCAGGACGCGGAGACATAGTCCACCAGGGACAAACTCGATTATCAAGTTTTTGTGTTCAGATCTGATGCTTATGTCTCTTCATTTCTAAATTTCCCTTCTTTAATGGTGCACTTTAATTTATGCTCATTTAATACAATTCTTTATAAGTCACGATGAAAAGATCCCGGATCATTTTCATACCCCAATTTTAGAATGGGTGCTACCGGTAGTAGTACTTTTCAATTTGATGGTTGATTTTGAGGTTTTTGTTTTAATGGTACCAAGTGATAAAAATACGATTTCAAATGATCTCAAATTTTAATGTTTTGAAAAGAAAAAAAAATTCAAAAACATCTTTTTTTAGGTGCTGATTTTATGGGTTTTCTGAGCTACTGTCTGAGTTTTGAAGGCCATGTTTGAAAAATGTTGTAATTTTGACCCCATCTAAAAAACTGGTTTTACCGGTAGCACCAATTTTTTATTTGGGGGTTGATTTTGATGTTTTTTAATGCAAAATATGGGTTTTTTGGGCCAGAGTTCTCGTTTTGAGGTCAAAGTTCTCATTAAGTCGATAACTATGTTATTAGTGTGAACATAATAAATGTAAGAGGACTTCTTAGAAGGTTCTTATTCTAGAAGTTTCCTTCTCTAGAACGTTCTTAGGTGGTTGGTAGCACTATATAAAGGAGTTCAAACAATACAATGGGATTCACGAAGAACTATTTTATTTGGAATAGTAGCTGATTAGAAGGTTCCCCCTCGAAGATGAAAGTAAACATGAGAGGATCCTTCCATAATATGATCCATTGTATAATTTTTCCCTACCATAAGGGTTTTGGTAATATTAAAGGAGATTTTGCATATTGTTCTTGGTATCTCTTGTGGTGATTATATTTGTAGATCTTTGGTACTTAACAAACCAAAATAATTCGGTAGGAAATAATTGCCAAAAGGTTGGAAAGGTTCCTTGTATCAAAATCCATGATTAGTGATCAATTGAGGGTTGGGAAATGGGTGGGATCTAGGGGAGACTCAAATCATTTTCCTATTTTTCTGGAAATTGCCTCTTCGGGGAGGAAACCCACAAGCCCTTTCAAGTTTAACTCATCATGAGTATTGGAGGAGGTGTTTGTCAAATTGTTCCAAGAGAAGTGGGTGTCTTTCAGTGAAACCTCAAATATGTTACTTTCCTTACAATTTGAGGAAAATCAAAAGAGAATTGAGTCATAATCTCTTCATTGGAATCATGAACAAAAAGGAGGAAAATGAACTTACTGACATTGAGATAGAGATAAATGGTCTATACTTCTAATATATAGTTGCTTCCAATGAAGATTACAAAATCAAGGTTAATCGATTAGAGAAAAGGAAAATAAAGATTCAGGTAGATAAGGAAGCAACATGGAGGTTGAAAATAAGAGCGTGGTTAAAGTTAGAAGATGAGAATATAAAGTATTTGATTCAATGTGTTGTTCATCAAAAAAATATTAATACCATTTGGAATATCAATAGGAATGATGGATTGGTTGCTACTTGTTTTGAGTATATTGCAAGAATTTGTATGGATCATTTTAATGATATATACAAGAATAAAGGTAGAGTCAATATAGTTGAAGTGGTTATTATGAGTTCCTTATTTCCTAATTTCGTGGACAATGAGAGACTATAGGAGGAGGTTTTTAAGGAGGAGTTGCAAAGTGTACTTCACACTTTTCAAAAGGATAAAATCCCATGGTATGATAGTTGGCATGTGGAAATTTTTATGGGTTTCTCTAAGGTCATTAAAGAATATCTTCTGAGGGCTTTTGATGAGTCTAGGAGGTATGGGAAGATGCTTGTTTCTTTAATTCCAATTTTATATCATTGATCACTAAAATAGATGATCCCCCCTCATTTGAGGAATTCAAGACTATTTATTTATATAATTGGATTTACAAGATTGTGGTAAATCTTATAACCATGAGAGTTAAGTCATTGCTTTCTGATTCCATATTTGATGAACAATTTGGCTTCTTATCAGGTAAACAAATTCATGAATCTATTGTTGTGGCTCAGGAAGGGATTCATTCTATCAAAACAAAATATTACAAGCTATGGTGGTAAAACTAGATATTTTAAAGTCTTATGATAAGGTCTATTGGATTTGTATAATGATGATGTTAATTCACCCAGGCCCTAATATTCACTTTGTTAACTAGATGATGAGTTGTGTTTCTTATGTGTCTTTCTCAATATTGATAAATGGTTCAACATCAATTTCATTTGGACCATGTAGGGGCTTGAGACAAGGATGTCCATTGCCACCATTATTGTTCCTTATGGCTTAAGGATTGAGTAGGGATTTGTTAGAAGCTGGAAGATGAGGTGCATTCATAGGAATTAAAATTGGAGGCTCTCTTTTCCTTTCTCATTTACCCTTTTTGGATGATATATTGTTGTTATGTGATGGTTCTATAAGAGATTCTATGAAATTGAAAGATATTTTATATATCTATTGTATTGCAACTAGAATGAAAATCAATATTCATATATCTGCAGTTTGATTTTCATAGGTTGAGGAAGATAATGTTAGGATTTTCTATGATTTGTTTCCTTTACAGTAGTCTAATATACAAGATGGATTAAAACATTTAGGTTTTATCTTAAAACCAAATGATTATATTAAGAGAGTCTAGGACTGGTTAGTGACTAAGGTTGAAAAAAGATTTCTATTTGGTGTAATAAATGGATATGAAGGGGGTTAGACCAACATTGGATAAATTAGTTTTTGAAGCCATATTGGTTTATTAGATGACATTAACTTTCATTATAAAAGGGGTCCTAGAAAGAATTTGGAATTTAAGTTTCAATTTATTGTGGTCAGGTGACAAGGAAAAGTGGGTAATAGAATGGTTTAAATGGAAAAAATAACTATCTCTAAAGATTATGATGGGTCTAAAAAATATTCGTCAATTTGCAAAGTCTTTGGTTGAAAAAAGTGGTTGGAGATTGATCATTTGTGAGTCTATGGAATCAAGTGATTTTTCAAAATTATGTGGACCATAATAGTATTGAATAATGGATAAGGAAGCATATCAAATCAATTCATAACGTATGAACAATATGGAAAGTAGTGGTATTATCTTTCCTTATGGTTAGGCAATGGCTTCTCTGGAAGGTTGGAAATGGTAACAAGTTTAAACTTGGGATGGACCCATGGGTCGAATGTGATGCTTCTTTTAGACTTAACAAGAATTTAGTTAATTCATCACATGATAAAGGTTATTTTACTCATGGTTAAGCTGTTGATTTAGATCTCTCCTCAATTTGAAATCAAGAGTGGAAGACAACTAAATCTATTAGGATACATGGTGAAGAGGCTTAATAATCGATGGGCTATATTGCCTCTTTAAAATCAAGTCATGTCTAGATATTAGAATTAGTAGATGAATTATTATGGTCCAAGACCCCTGCAAGGGGTCAATATTCCCCAAAGCTTGGATATGAAGTACTGTGTGAAAATGAGGATATGGGACTCAAGCATGGTCATTCAAGTAAATTTGGAAATTTATATGTTCGTTGAAGACCAAGATATCCATGTGGTTCATATTAAGGAACAAATTCCCCACCTAGGACAACTTGCAGAAGAGGTGTATGTCAAGTCCTGCAAGATGTCTTTTGTGCAAATATGACGAGGAGATATTATGTCACTTGTTTTTTTATTATGTTCATACTCTATGCAGTTCTGGAAAGAAGTGGAGATCCTTACTATTTTAAAATTTGTGTGGTCTGGACTTCCTTAGAGGGTTGTTTTAGAACATGGTGTGAAAATTCCATGCTCGAGGATTTTAGAGATTCACCTCTCATTATTGCTTGGGGAATTTGGCTCAAGAACAATAAAAACCCTTTTTATGATAAATATATTCATACTCTCCAATGTGTTATTCAAGGTTTCAATATCCAGAAATCTAATACAAGAACATGTTTCAACCAATTAAAATATCTAAAACCTCCTAAGCAAGTGGTTGAGGAAGTAGTGGATAAATTGAGAATGTGGGTATATTTAGATGGAGCTACTTAAGGTGACCCCAGAGTATTGGGGAAAGGAGATTTATATATGTTAATAATTCTCACAAAGTGAAATTTAAAGTTGGTTATACAGAGGAACAGATAACCGTGTTAAGTTAATGGCCTTGAAGTTAAACCTCATTCTCGCTTTTGAAAAAGGTGCCTAGAAATTACAAATTTGGGGGATTCTATGGTTGTCATTAAATTGATGAGGGGGTTACTCATTAGAAAAATATTTGACAAGGCCTATTTATGAGGAGGGGGTTACTCATTAGAAAACTATTTGACAAGGCCTATTTATGAGGAGATAAAACCCATGGTAAATATTTTTTATCATGTTTTTTTTCACCATGTCTACAAAGAACAAAATGAGTTGGTTGATGGTCTCTCCAAAGTTGGCTTACATTTGGATGTAGGTCATTGGCATATTAGTTAAGAGAAGGATGGTCATATATCTGAATATGTTCATAGAACATTTCTTTGAGCGATTACAATAAAGAAGATCTTGATCAAGGTTGAAGGCATAAAAAGGTTGATAATAGGAGGCTTTTTATGGGATTTTTGATATTGTGATATCTCTATATACTGCTCCTGTAAGAGAATAGGTTTTTCCTAGAACTATTTGTAGTTACTGTTGATGTTCATAGGGGAACTAAGAAGACTTTTTAGATGTTTACCAATTGTTTGTTTTGGTGAACAATTGAGAGTCTCTACGATTTATGGTGTTCGTAGAATTATTTGTGTTTTTTAAATATCTCCTGATATAGGATTTTTGTTTGAAGGGTTTGACAGACACGCTTTTCAGCAGATGAGGGTTTCTTTTCATTAATACATGCAATTTTGTTATTATTAATGAAATTATGATTTATTTTAATTTTTTTTTTTTTAACTTTTATTGTTTTTTGGAAAAATTATAATTATAATTATTTAATTAATAACAACACTAGTACTAATTATTATTATTATTATTTAATCATTATCATTAATGATTTAATTAGTTTTATTAGTTTTAGTTACTAATAATTATTTATTATTATTATTAATTAATCTATTTTTAATTATGATTATTGATAATTAGTTATTGATTAATTATTATTATAATTATCAATTAGTTATTATTATTTTTATAATATCTAAATGTTTATGAGAATTATGATTAGTATAAGTCTATTTTGCAATGTATCAATCATAAGAGCAAAAACCATGAATATATAAACATAATGCACCACTAAGATTTAATCAATTTCACACCATTTTCCCCCCTCATTTCAAGGATGGTACCCAAGGTAAACCCTAGAATCTTCAAGGCACAAGGCCAGTCAACAACAGAGCTTGAAATCATTACAACAATATACTCATTATCAACTCAACATGTCACTTGTAGAAATTGAACCTAGGTGGGGAGGATGACAATCATTCCTCCCAACCACATGAGATAAACCCAATTGAAAATCAATTCCACACTATGAAAACAAAAACCATGTATATATAGACACATTAATGATGAATTTCTAAATTAAATTGTAAAATAACCATGTAATTTTTTTTTGTCAATAAACAAGTGGTACATTGCCACCCCATGAATTAAATGTCAACTTTCTATACAATATTGCATGAAAAAACATGCACACATATAAAGAAATGAAAAGAATTTGACATCACAAGTTGATTGAACTATTGTGATTAGTTCCCTCATCTTATGAAACCTCATTTTCTCCACTCTGACATAACAAATGAGCATGAATTTATAAACTAAAAATTGCTCATTTCATTTAAATATGTAATAAAAACATATACATTAAACATTTGCCAATACCCTCCGATATTTTTGAGTCACCTTCACCATCATCAGTGTGGAAGGATATAATATATTTCAATCAATAAATTAATAATTCCAACTATTTATATGTTAAAAAATGAATACATAAGTAACAATTAATTACCAAGGGCATGGCTCCAATTTTTTCATCATTCTTTTGTAACCATTCCTCAAGGCATACTTTAATTCTTCATTAGTGGGCTCATGACTATATTCATTTAATTGTTTGCAATAAGAAAAATCCATATTTGATAATAAAATATATTAAGCTAGTATATTGGCATAATAAATAATATTATATTGATAAACTTACAATGCATCCTATAATTGTGGACCTTTTAGCTTGATCAAAAGAATGTATAATTGTTAACTTCTTTACATCTAATCTTGCATCTTCATAAGATAAGATAAGATTACTTTATCAATGTCCAATATTAAATGAACATGAAAGAAAGTCAATGATACTAAAAGATTACATCAAATAAAGATAACAAGTTAAAAACATATCATTAAAATACTATTAAGTTAAGTATATTAAATACATGGAGTAAAGTATATGCATTATTTGACATGAACATTGAAAATGCACATGTATAATATCAACATATGCAGATACGGATAGATAAACATGAAACTTATTTTTTTGTTAGCTTAGTTTGTGTTAATTGTATTTCAGTATTGAGGGATTTACAATGTGGCATCCAATTACTAGCTTCTATGGAACACCTTCTAGCATAATTATCAATGAAGAGTAATATAGAGGTAGCTCAAAACGTAGCCAGAGAAAGGTTAGTAGGGATACATGACCAATCCACATTCAGTCTCCTTAGAAATATTTCACATTGCACTATGATGGAAGGAGAAGAATAGGATCATCTTGGATTATATGGAATAAAATGAATTTAAAAATTGGAAATTGTGTACATTTCAATCTATTTCAGGTTGTGTTAGCGTGTTTCTCATCTACATCTGATGAACACAACTTAAAATGCATTGAAATCATTTATCCCTTACCTTGGTTAATCATGTTAGGTAGACTATGCATCCATGGAAGGACAAGAAGAGGATGTGTGAGGCTAACAAATGGAAGGGGATGGTTTTAGGTTGGATGGAGTGGGACAAATATTTTTAGGGGGTGACACATCTTAATGGATGGGCGTTATGGAACATGTATGATTGGATGGTGATCATAAGGATACAAAAAGGCATG
>ML802382.1:7216-35056 GCA_009831015.1 Picea engelmannii
AATATCTGAATCATGAAAAAGAAATGTTAAATGTTTTGTGATTTAAGACATTGAAGCCGCACTATTTTGATTCTAATTTACAAAATGTGCCACAATTCGGCATATGCCATCGATATAAAGAAAACAAACAAATTAAATTGTATGAAAAATAGGTGTAATATTAATAATAATATTATTATTATTAAAAAAATAACATTATTTAATCTATTTTTAAAGAGATAATTATTTTTTTAAGCTAAAATTATGATGGAAAATCTTCAAATTCATAAAGATTAAAAACATGAAAATGTTAATATTTATTTTATTTTTTATGAAGAAAATTGTAAAACTTTATATTTTTTTCAATTTTAAAGTTTATGAAGGTATGTATACCTTATCTTCTCTCTTCTTTCTCTCTCTTCTTGGAGGGATTTGACTACCTTCAAGAAGGAAACACATGTTCTTAATCATTAAACCCACTTATATATATATATATATATATATATATATATATATATATATATATATATATATATTCAACTTGACTCAAATAAGAGAATAGAGAGTACCTAGGAAATGAAAAAGGAAGACAAATGGTTCATTGTTTTTGAACTTTGAGATGTTTGAATTTTTTTTATTACTTATAAAATTTTGTTTAGAAATTGTTAGAGTAATTATTTCTCTGTAATCCTAGTGCCCCACGGTTTTTCAATATGTTGAATCTATTTTTGCATTCAGAAATAGATTTTACACAACAAAATATAATGATTTCATACAAATTTATGATGATTTCGTACGTATTTATGTAGACGAAAAAAATCATTTTGTAAAACAATTAAACAACAACAAAATGAAAAATGAAGACAAATGGTTAATTGTTTTTGAATTTAAATTTTTCTTATTACTTATAAAAAAATTTATTTTTTTCTTTTTTACATATTGAAATTTGTCTAATCACTTATATGTTTAATCACTTATAAATTTCACTTATATGTTTAACCACTTATAATTTTGGCATTGAGTTGAGATATTGAGATTTTTTTAATATAATAATAAAAAGTATTATATAAATTCAAATAAAACAAAATAAGGATCCCCACCTCCCAAAAACGTTATGATCTAAGTTTTTTTTAATTAAAACCTTTTAAGGTTTACACCCTACCTTCTACGTAACCATACAGACCAATATGTATGTTTCATGGCTTCTCCCAAGCAATTATTTCTGTGTAGATATCTTATTCAGTTATTTTTAATTTAAGGGTTCACATCAATTCTTAAAACTCTCATGTGCTACAAGGCCATACTACGTACGAATGTGACCATATGTTTGACCCTCCTTCTCATCTCCCTTCATGTAGCTGTGTATGGATCTATCTTCTCTTATGAACCAAAGTCCACCCACTTTTACAACACAATATTCTCATCAACTAGATCTATTAGATCTCAAAGTGTATAATCTTCTCTTCCAAATGAAATTGTGACCATACAGCTGTACAGATTTCACTCAAAACAAGGTTTTACTTGGATTGAGTGGATTGTTACACCATCATTTGTACTTCACATTGAAATCATTATTACAATTTGTGGACTTAAATTCCATATTCAAATCATGTGCAAATATCAAAGATAATTTACATGGATTTACCTTCAAATTAATTTGTGTATGATTCCATTGTTAATGCATGATCTATTATTGGTGTAAGAAGCTATTTTTCTTATGTGGATTAGTTTAGTGTATTTAATTTTGTGTCGGAAGAGTTATATTTGTGTCTTTTTCATATTTGTACCAACACATATCTATAAATAAATAACTAATTCACATATTATCACATTAAAAATCTTGTTAGTAGTTGAGACATGTTGTGGTTCAATCTTTTCCCAGTTTTAAAGTAGGAGGCTCATTCAACAACCATTGCAAGTGCACAAACTATAAAATAATTTTTTTGAACCATTTACAATTGTGAAACGACATTTTTCATCTCATTTTGCATGGATTTGTATCTAAAAATTTAAGGCAAATTTGCAACAACTAGATTTTGTAATCTAGGTGGTCATTTCCAATGCAATGTTTTTGTTGAGTTTGGTTTTCAATATATTATATAGTGGAGTAGTTATTTTTTCATTATTATACCTTTTATTCTATCAAAATTAATAGTTTTATCAAACCACCAGGCTCATCCTAATTCCACGAACTTAAAAAGATCATAATTTTCTCATATTAGCTCAATTTGAGTGATTTTTTTATTTTATTATTATTTCTGAAGTTCGTACTTTTTCTCACATAATCCATATTTTTCTGTCAAAATTAAGTAATCTTGCATCCTTCTATTAGTTGATTGTATAACATCATAATTACTTTTGAGGTAGTTAATGGTCCTAAATTAACTGGTTCTAACTACATTATTTGAAATGTAAGATGATTGGAATTATGAATGCTACACCCTTGTTCTCCCCAACTTGTAAATATAATTATGTTATTACTAAAATACTATGGATAGGTCTATTATGTGTAGATTTTGGAAAATGATGAACCTTTGTTAAGAAGGTAATGTGAATGTTTATGCTATTAAATAAAACTAGAAATTGTTGAACAATGGTTGAATATGTTGCCAATGCATATTATGATGACTGAGAGGGGATGGTGAGGGGAGCCAGTAATGATTGAGATGGCCTCTTCCATACAAGTACTCTGTTGGATTTAACATGTCCAGACCTAGAACATTCCTCTATCCTAGAGAATTTAATTACCAATCAAGCTGGTAGTTGGGAAGTATTCTTCAAGAATCAATGAGGAGATGGGAACATTACCCCATTTGGAAACTTCCTAATCTAACCCACGAATTGGGAAATGGACCCACGAAATCTTGTTGTAAAAGGAAAGAAAAAGAGGAAAATCGTGGGAATAAGGCATATGAGACACACGAATGGGTCTGGGGACCATTTCTGAAGAGGAAGAGCACGTGCAACTCTTTGTTTAGGAAGAGAACTAATAAAATAAACTATTCTTGGTACAAGAACTATTAGAAATTATTTTCTAATCAAGCTGATAAATGGGATTGTAGAGAAATTGAATGATTGATTAAGCAATCATAGAAGGCCCCCTTGCTTGGTGGATAGAAGACTAGACTACCATGTTCTTGTGGGAGAAGGAGAGTAACCTTCATTCCATGTTGTTTGATGAGCAAAACAAGAACTCTCTCTCTCATGGAATCATACTCTGGCTAGGGGGTGGCCAGCTATGGAATACACCAATAGTAGTTGTGCCTATGGTTCGGTGGAAAGTGGCACACCCTTCAACACTTTCCAGGGATTTCTAAGTTTCAAATAAGTGTTTTATGTGTCTTGTATTGTCATGACAAGTTTGTTTCACACTATGGATTTCTAGTGCTAGATAATTACATAATTTTAGTATCCTATTCAAATGATGGAATTGTCACTCTGATTATTTGGTTGGATGGGAAATATAAACTAAAGTTTAGAAAACATATTATGTTGTCAGCATTCTACCTGTCTCTGTTTGGAAGAAGGAAGTTGTTAGTAATGGGTTGTCACTCAAATTATGAATCTAGTCTAGTGTTTGTTGATCACTTGTAGTAATTTATATAAATAGATCCCCAAGTATTAGTAAGTTAAAACCACTAAAATCCTCATAGAGTATCTTGGTAATTAGGAAAATGCAATTTATGTTAGAAAACTTGAAGGCTAGACAGGTGGCTTTGGCCTCTCTGTTAGTCTAGAAAATCTACTAGACTCAGAACTTGAAAGAAGTTCATACCACTATTTGGAATTAAGAGAATAAGCCAAATGTTAACGAGAGGAAAAATATTTTAAAAATAAATAATAAGAAAGGAATTGAGAAATGAGAATTTAAGTTCTTTATTTGAAATAAAATGAAATTTAGAATTTAATGCATTGTGATTAATTAAGCTTCATTAGAATTTTATACGAGAGGAAATTTTACCAAGAATTATATAGAAAATTTGATGTCCAAAGGGGAAAGATTTGTGAATAGTAACTACTCCTTGAAAATGGCAAAGAGATGCATGTAAATAGGAGATTAGTAATTTCTAGTAAACACATAATTTTACCATGGAGGATTTTATTTCCAAAGAAACGTAATATCTTGGAAAGAATTTAAACAAATAATTTGCATAAATTTATATATGTAAATGTGTAATTCTATGTTTTCTAGACAAAATAGAATGAATGGTAAAGTCTTGGGAAAACCTTAAGTCTTTCCATTATGTGCAAAACTTTAAATTGTGCTACGATTTTCCTAGTTTTAAGAATTATTCCCTGCACAGGCTGCTCAACACTCCTGGAAGAACTTTGGTAAATGTATTCTTTTTATTTTTGAAAAGCCTGGGAAATATACTTTCCTTCTCTCTCTCAATGTATAAATATTTATATTTATATTAATATTAATCGGTCGGAGCATAGATAAGAGAGAAAATGTTTCGAGTGTGACAACCAATGGAGTTTTAAACATTACAAAATTAAATATTAAATCAAATCCTTTTCGGAGTTGATCATCAAAGTTGACCATTGGAGTAAATGGAAGGGATTGCTTGAATGAAGAGCAAAGTTGTCGGAGTGATGGCGTGAGTGTTGTAAGAATTATAAATATTAAATCAAATTTTTTTCGGAGTTTAGCATCAGATTTGACCATCGGAGTAAATGGAAGGGAGTGTTTGAATAAAGGGTGAAGCTGTCGGAGTGATGGCGTGAGTGTGTACGAATTAAAAAAAAAAATATCAAATCAAAACATTTTCGGAGTTGACCATTGGAGTAAATGGAAGGGAGTGTTTGAATGAAGAGCAAAGCTCTTAGAGCGATGGAATGAGTGTTAAAAAGGTCCCACATATATTTTATAATATTAAGTGTTGGTCCCCCCGGATGGGGTGCTTGATTGACATGACAACTACATCATCGCTTGCCGCCACCTGGCCACCTCATAGGCCACTTGGCGTACGCTCATCGCCACGTCCTCACCCCGGTCACTTATGGTCTTTACACCACCTACCACCACCCTCTCTCCCGCACTTTCATTTCGACGTTCACTCATGCGAGGAGCTCTGCAACTCGTGTATCCTCACGAAGCAGTGCAGACGCTCTTCCTCGTCGCTTCATCTTACACCCTGGCCCCCGCTTCTTATGGATATGATGGGGACTCTAGCTCTTCATTGCCTTTGTTTGCAATTCCAAGAACCAAGTCTCCAGATCTCTCCTACCCCTATGCCAGCCTCCGAGCTCTAGTGCGACCTCACGGGGTTCCCAGTTGGATTTCTGCGTTTTTTTCACACTATGCCACAACCCCGTGGCAGGCCAACGCGGGGGGAAACCTGGTACTTAGCTCGTGGTAGACTTTCGCCTGCAATGGGGGCTCAGGATGAACCAGTCACTCCCTCTGCAGCGCTCCCAAAAGCTATTCCTGTAGACCCTTCCCTGGAGGCTCTCCCAGCTAACCCGACCCATGAAGATCCCCCTGCAGTTTCACCCCGTGACGAGACTCCTCCCTTGGCACCCCTCCTCGTGGTCGCCCCAAACCAGACACCTTGCGCCCAACCAACTGGCGACCAGCCTCCCTGCGACCTCTCCCCCATCTCGAACCCCTACGACTTTAGGGTTGAGTGGTTCGACCTGTATGGGAATTCGCTTGGCTATGTGCCTTCGCCTCCGTCTCCCCCTCCGCATCCCTTTTACCCATCCTCCCCCCCTCGACCCCCTTTCACCACCCCCCTTCCCACCTCCCCCCTGAGATCCTCCTCCTCCTCCCCTCTCCACACCCACCCCAACCTCCCCTATGCTTTGTGCACGGATAGAACAAAACTCTTGGAAGATATCAAATTGATGAAAAAAGACCTAGAAATTATCATTTCGATGAAAAAATATTTGGAAGAGATCAAAGCGGCAATGCTCGACACACAGCAGAAGGAAGCCAGTCGTTGGAGAAGAGTGGGCGCCCTGATGATGTTCATGCAAGATCTTCAACAAGCCATGGCGGAATGTGGAAAAGGCAAAGCTCTGATGAAGCAGGTTTATGTAGGACTGCGTCTTGGTCCAGGTTTTTAGGGTCTTGCTGTGTTTTCTGAGTTTTTTTCACACCTTACTTATGCATCTCGGTCCTGCATGGCCTGGTAGTCTAGTTACCTTTTAGTGGCATGACCATGGCAATGGTGGTTTCCCAACTGGGCACCAGAGCCATGCGATTTTTTGGACATCTGGCATTACTAGTTTTTGGACATCTGGCACAGTGGTTTCCCTTCTGGGCATTGCGACCACGTGGCTAATAGCCCACAGACAACTGTAATTTTATGAAAGGAATCAATGCAATACAATGCTCTAACTTACATAAAAAAAATATTAAATGTTGGTCTTTTGTAATTGGCCATGGGAGTAACAAGAAAGGAGTGAACGTACAAAGTACGATAGCTTGAATAATATATATATATATATAAGAAATGGATAAATGTCAATCTCTCATTGAGTGAGCCTTTGTACTCTGTGATGATGTGGAGCATCATGATGGGTCCACGTGTCAAGTGGATATTGAGTCACATGTCATGCTCATACATAGGTACACAATGAAGTAATGACTAAGGTTGAAAGCGAGATTAATATCAATTGTAGCTCCTCGAAGGACCCACATAAGCTAAGTATGGCTGGAGTAGGAGAAGGGTCGTTAATCGTTGTGTGAGTTGGCAACTCCAGAATAATCAGAGATGTTGATGTTCCAACCCCGAGGGATGTTGAATCTGTCGGTTAGATCCTTCGTAGTATGTGTAGTCGAAGAGAGTCAGTCAGAGTGGTTTAGGTGCGGGAAATATACTAACTATGATGGGAGGACTCCAATGAAGAGGAAATTCTTTGAACCAGTGAATGAGGGAGTCAAATAGGTCAGGTGGTGAATGCCACAACAATTCCATGTTGGATGGAACTAGTGATGGGGAACCACATGGTTTCCACGTGGCACTAAAGATGAAATCAATAAATGAGAGCCCGAAGACTTTAGGAGACTGTAACTTCTAATCCAGAGCTAAATTCTTAGTACAATTACAGTCATTGGAAAGTTATTGAAGAGAAAAAGACAGTGGTATCCTCGAGAATATGGTTTTAGACTATTTTGGAAAAGAAAATAAATTAATACCCCATCCCTTAAAAAGTTACTTAGGGGGTTGGGTGTGTTACAATGAATGACATGGATATATGGTGGATTGTTAATGGTGAGATCAAGAAACTAGTAGATGTTGTGAATAGACAAGAGGTCTTATTGGTCAAATTGTATTTGATAGCCTACACTTACACATAAAATATGAAGATAATACCATAGAGGCATGGAATATTTCAACATCAATGTATGGTATGGAAGATTCAAGTAATTTCTTATAGAACTCAATATTTGTAATGAGAAACCAAATAATTGTGGTTGCAATTATAATAAGAATGATAAAAAAAACTCATAATTCTAGTAGAGAAGAAACTGTGTCCAATCTAAAACATGTTCATTCAAAGTAGAAATACAGAAATTGAAATGTCTAAATGAACTCTCAAACCTAATTTTGAAGGCTTAAAAACAGGAAAAATTTTGAACGAGATGGGATACTATCATCAAGTTACATTGTTGTTGGGAATGCACACTTGTCTCATGGAAAAAATAATCCATACAAAGATCCTAAAAATGGAACTAAAACTAATGTTCCTATTACTTGAAAAAAGGTTTTGAATGATGCTAATGTAGGTGCTTCTTACAGGAAAGAGTGGAAACCATGTAAGTACTACGGAACAACCAATCGTGATGGAAACAAAAAACTACTTTAGAGGCATAATGAACTTTCTAAATCCAAGAATAAATCCTCTAAAGGATAATGGGTTGTTCTCACTAACTAATTTATTCAACCAAGTAAATAATCCTCCTATTTTTTGGAGTAAAACTTGGATTTAGGTTCCTCCAATCACATGACTTGTAATACTTCTTTATTTGCCCTTTATGACAAGGAAAATAATTTGGTTGAAAAAGTTTCAATTAGTGATGGTAGTAATCTTTTAGTTGTTATGTCTAGCAATGTTGACTATAACACACCCAACCCTCTAAGCATCCTTTAAGGGAATGGGATATCAAAATTCCATTCCCCTAAACCATCTTGTAATTTCCTTTCCAATGGCACCATCATCTTCTACTCATCAATAGCTTCCCAATGACTATCGTCACACTCAAAATCGATCTCTAGATCAAAAGTTATGGCATCCCAAAGTCCTTGGCCCCTCATTCGCTAAATGCCACCCCACAACTACATGGCATCCACACGGGTTCCTAGCCTATGTATGCTCTAAAGTGGCATAGTCGTGGATCTGATGTGACGCTATCATGGTATCAACAATCCATCTCATTGTATCCTTGATCTATATTTTTCCCCAAATCAATGACTAGGATTCATTTAGTGTTCTCTACTTGTGTGATAGTTAAGAGCTCCACCTATTTCCATTTCTTCTCAGGTTTCTTGTGGGACCCACTAATATCGATGAATAAGATCTCATCTATCTAGTGTGTCAACCGATGACCCAGATTAGCTTTCGGAGTTCTCCCTTCAGAGTGCTTCTACTTCGACATCCTGGAGAGCTCCAACCATCGAACTCAGATGATATTTTCAACCTATCCCCCGAGGGCACCGTGTACAGCCACTTAGGCTATGTTTCCACATGTACAGCCACTTAGGCTATGTTTCCACGTGTACCAGCCACCTGGTATGACACGTGGCACTCACGTTTCCAATAATCTCTACCTTATACGCGAAAAAACTTTGTGACACATGACACATTATGCAATGGACATGTGGCACTACCCCCCCATCCTCCTTTAGGCCTTCGACCAAATATTGATGGTCTGGATCGCCCGTGGATCCTTCAGGCCTAGGTAGATCAACGGTTTAGATTACATCTCAGAGTATTTCCATTGGAGTATATCTCCATGATCCACTCTAAAGAGCTCATTGCGATGGATGGTCAGGATCTCCCCTCAGTTCTCCTCTGTCCCAGATAGATCAATTGTTAGATATTCTTCTTAGAGATCTTTTGAAACCAACAGAACAATGATTAAATTTTCTTATCGGTGCTCCTTTCTCGGAGTGTATCCCCATAATTCACTCTGAAAGGAACCTTGCAATGGAGGGTTCATATCTCCTCATTGGAGATCTAACGACCAAGATTTAGGGCGAGTTCATTTGTTATTCTAGCCCCCTTCTCGTACAACCCTCTATCTAGGGCCACTCCTAGGGAGACACTTGTCATCCCCAAGACACGTTGGAGAGGCATGTGGCACAAAAATCATGTTGTGGCCAACTCCACACTGTGTCGAAGGACCACTACACATGGCATGAACATCGCTTGACACGTGGACCTCCACGTGGGCTTGATGTGGTGTATGCATCATTACAGGTGTGCTTGGCTTGTCCGGTAAGGTGATAACACTTTTCCTACTAATGACACACTAGCTGCTAGGCTAGCTCCTTTGTTAGTGTTATGTCACTCCCCTTTGGTTCAAATTGCCAAGGTAACAGTAAGGCCTACGAAAAATCAATGACTAGCATTCTTCGTGACCATCCTCCAATCAACAGACCAAATTCATCCTCAGAGTACTTCCATCAGATTCAATCTATACCGGTATGCACAATCACTCTGATCAACCTCCTTTGAAGGAAGGTTGAGATCTCTCCATCTCTTCTGACATCATCAAAACACTCAAAAGAAAAAAAATTCTAATATTGTTTCTTGATGACATGGGAGTGATTTAAAATGTCGATACATTTGTTAAATTTATTATATATATGTTATGAACTCTTACTACTCGTTAACTTCCCTTTTAATTTCTCTTTTGTTACAAGTGGAAAACCAAGATCTGCATATTCAATCCTCGTTCTCATCCATCAAACTTATTGATATGGATACCCTTGTTCTTCAAGGGTAAGGTTCGACAGATCATTGTTACATCATTTTGTTATGTTTTAATGTTTTAACTTGTTATCTCAACTAGAAAATCCTTCTAAGATATTATTCTCAGATCCTTTTTCCTTTAAGTATATTTCTTAATAACAATCCTTATCTTATACCCTTATTTTTTAGGTATGAGGCATGTTTAATAACCTTATCACTTTATTTATTTATAGTTTTAACTTCAACCCTAACATGTTTTCAATCCCCCCTATCATATTATTGTTATGAATGTTTAAGAATCTATCTCAATACTTTCCCATTCTCTAGTATTGATACCCATAGGAATTGTATATGTTCTTGTTGATTCCAATTACAATTCAATTAATATAAATATACCTAACCTAAATTACATTCCACAACAACCAATCAATTAAATAGGACTTCACTCTTGTCGCTTAAGTTGGCAACCATATGAAAAATGGGTTATTACGAAACATATCCATTCCAGTTGTTAAAAAAACATAGTGGCACACGAATTTCCATGGAGGATTAATTGTATGTCATCCTTCCCATTTTTTTCCACGGGAAAAGTTGCACTGATATATTCAAAAGAATATAATGTTTTACAAATACAGCAATCAAAAGACTACCAGAGGGGGCCTGTGTAGTGTTGTTTGTTGCGCACAGGTGTCAAGAAATACAGAATAAAAGGCTGCATCACGCAGATTGACAATGTATACAAATTTATCATCCATGAACTCTGTTACAAAGTTGTTGTCGGCTGGTACTGTGAGTAGCTTGCTGTCTGTAATGTCTTTTTTGAGTAGGCAGCCTGTTGAGTAGCACAAATACTGATACAGAACATAGCCACAATGCCAATGATGGATTCGGTGTCCTGGTGACAGTCACATCAGATTTTGAGCATGGTAGGGGGGCCTTCGTTTCCGTCCTCCCATCGGGTGATAGTTATGAGGTCGAGAGGCCGAGAAAGTGCCAGTTTTGAAAGTTGATCTGCGATGGCATTTTCTTTTCTGTAGATGTGAGAGGCAGAGAGGCTCTTGAAGAAACTTTTGGCTTCGATGGTTCTCTCTTTCCAGCATTCCAGAGCTGTCGATCGGAGGTCAGCCTTGTCATTTATCCAGTCAATTATGACTTTGGAATCTCCAAGAAGAAGCAAGTCATCGATGTTCAGCCTCTGAGCCAAAATTAGGGAAGCCCAAGCCCCCAAAAGTTCGGCTTTGGTGTTGGTTCCTTGTCCTCCGTTGAGAGACCATCTATAGGAGGTATGAGAGCTGATATGAATGTGGCCTCTTGCCCCGCAAAGTGATCCACCTAATTGAGCTGCTCCGTCGAACTAGGCGATAGCTTTGTCAAATGGGAGAGTAGTAGGAGATCTGCGGACTTTCTGGACAAAGTTGGATGAGGAGGGGTGTTCGGCTGCAGAAAGTATGAGGCTTGTCACCAAAAACGTCGAGGGGGGTTTATCATAAAATATGGCAGCATTCCTTGTCAACCAAACATTCCAACAGACCGTGGCTGGCAACGAGGGGTAGAACTGGTGTTTTGAGCACCAAGAGATAAAGTAGGAGTACGTCGAAGGTCCCAGCTATTGTTCTGTTAGATTAAGAGACACTGTGACGTGATGCCAGACTTGTCGGGTAAAATTGCAGCTCACAAAGAGGTGGAGTGAAGTTTCACTCTCCTCCTTACACAAAATACAGCGGTTTGGGCCTGACCAACCCCTGCTCTGAAGGATATCCCAGACTAAGATTTTATTCTCCGTCAATAGCCAAGTAAAAAGTTTTAGTTTCAGTGGACAATTCCACTTCCACATGCGGGTGCGCCAGGTCTGTTCTCGGGAGGGCCAGATCTCCTCTGTCATTGCTTTGTAGATATTTCGGATTGATATGACTGTCGATTTATCGCCTCCTGTCCAGATTAGAGTGTCTGGTCGCTCCTGTAGTCGGATGCCAGCTTCCTTTAGATGATGTGTGTAGCTATTCCATTCAGCTGAGAGTTCTCTGTCTAGATTCAGCGTGGAACTAGTGACCCAGGATTCGCCAAGTGATCTGCTGCTGTGCGGTGCTTTTAAATGAAAAAGATAGTGTTTGCCTAAGTTATGTAAGCGATCCAGAAATCTAGGTGAGAGCAGGGCCTTATTGCCCAATCCAAGGATATCATCTTTGCCTATTTCAATAGCAGTACCATTGCCAGGCAGCCACGCTATCCAATGAAGGAGAATCGGTAGCGACTTTAGAAGGTGCTTCCATGTTTGTGAGCCCCCCGGTGGAGAGGTGGTGGCGGTTCTGAGCCAATAATGAACCGGCATGTGGGATAGATATTTGTCTTTTATAAGGTTGTTCCAAATGCCTGGTACCATCAAGATACGCCAAAGTGTGTTTGCCGAGAGGGAAAGATAGGTGAGATGCAGATTTCTCAGGCCCCAGCCTCCAAGTGATTTTGGCTTTGAGAGGGTTTCCCACCTACATAGATGACTGCCTCTATTTTGTTTGCTGCCTTTCCATAGGAAGGCAAAGATCAACTTGCGGAGCTTTTTTAGCACCGATTGCGGGATGTGTGCCAGAGCCATCCAATACACCAGGAGGCTTTCTAGAACTGCCTTGATCAAAATATATCTGTCGCCCATGGATAAACATCTGTTGCACCAGTGTTGAATTCTGCGTTCAAAATTTTCATATAACCAGCACCAGTCCTTTGCTTTGTAGCTGGAAGGTTTGATAAAGTATCCAAGATAGTTGAAGCCCGCCTCTAGGTCTCGAAAATCAATGCCGTAAAGTGTTTTTAGCTCAGACAAGAAAGCTTCCTTTGCGCCTGTAGCCAAGAAAAGTGACTTCTGAAAATTTATTTTTAGGCCTGTAACAGAACAAAAACGTTTAGCACATTAAAAATTTCTGTCCATTCATACAAGGAGTCCGATGTCATAATAATTATGTCATCCACGAAGAGTAGGTGTAAAATTTGAGTCAGTCTAGAAGCTCTGATTCCCGTGAGCATGCCAGCTAATTTACTTTTTTTTAACAAGATGCTGAGACATTCTAAGACCAGAATAAAGAGTAGGGGTGAGAGGGGGCATCCCTGTCGGAGTCCTCTTTCGCTGTGGAAGGCTTTTGTAGGCTCGCCGTTGATTAAAACTGCCAGGGTGGCTGTGGTTATGCAGCCCATCATCCAATTGGTTGTGGCTGCCCCAAATCCACACTGGAGAAGAATGAGATGTAGGAAGTTCCAGTTTACACAATCGAATGCCTGTTTGAGGTCCAGTTTTAAGAGGATGGATGGTAAATGTTTTGAGTTGATGCTGTGTATACACTCCTGTACAGTGCCTATTGCGTCAAGGATTTGTCTACCCTTGAGAAAACCAAGTTGCTCCGCTGCCAGTGCCCGGGAGAGATGAGGGTGAATCATGTTTGCGATGATTTTGGTGATGATCTTATAGCTGAGATTACATAGGGAGATTGGTCGGTAATCCGAGAACCGTCGGGGATGGTTCTGTTTTGGTATTAGGACAATAAAAGTGTTGTTTAAATGTTTATTAACTGACCCTCTGATCCTCGAATCCTCGACAGCTTCTAGCAGATCTTGGCCCATTAAATCAAAAAAATGAATGTAGAGTTCCACGGTCCATCCATCTGGACCGGGACTTTTTTCTTTTTTGAAACCTTTTAATACCTGGAGTATTTCCTCTTTTGTGCAGGGTGTTTCCAAAGTTCTCGCTTGCTCTTTAGTGATCATCTATGGAAAGAGTTGGGCTGTATCGATTTGTTCCTAAATGGAGATGTGCGTCTCTTCTTGAAAAAATGTCTTGTAATGATTGTGAGCCTCTTGTTTTATGTCCTCTATCCGGTGAGCAGTACTCCCATCCTCTGCCTCAATATCCCAAATGAATTTTTTATTTCTGCCCTGGTCGGCAAAACGATGGAAGAACCGAGTGTTGTTGTCACCACTGGAGAGCCAGAGCGTTCTACTCTTAAGTCGCCATCTGTTCTCTTCAGACTGGAGACTGTTGAGTCAATTTTTCTCTAATGTATGTATTTTTTCTTCAATATCCGACTGTTGGTCGATCCGTGCCCTTTGTCTGTGTAAAAAGGATAGTTGAAATTCAATTCTGTTCAATATGGCTGTGTCCCATGTTTTTTTGTTTTCAGCCAATTGATAGAATGTTCTCTTAGGCTCTTTAATTTTCTAACCAGGTTGCCATGTGCGTCCCCTGGTAGCGCGTGGGAAGCATCTGTCCAGACTTTTTTGACTAAATGGTCGAATGAGGGCTCCAGCAACCAGGCCGAGTTGAACTTGAACGGGTGGCTCGTCCCTAACTTTGCTTTTCCAAGATGTAAGCAGATGGGGGTATGGTCGGACAGGTATGGCAAGTCGATCTAGGCCCGGGCCGTGTGCAATGGATTTAGCAAGTCTTCTGAAAGTAAAAACCGATCAAGGCGTTTTTCAATACTGTGGGGGTGCGTTCTCCCATTACGCCAGGTTGGTAGTAATTCCGTTGGTGCCAAATCCACTAAACCATTTTTTGTGAGTAGAGCTGAGAAGAAGGTCGCTAGGGTGTCGATTCTAGCACTGTCGCCCCAGATCTCCATTGAGTTTAGCGTAAAATTCAAGTCACCCGCAATAATGAGATTTTTAATGGCTAGTAGGCCCAGGTGGTCTAGCTTTTCCCAAAATCGTCTGCGGTCCAGACAAGGGCCATATGTATTGAGCAGAGTTAAGGATGTGTTGAGTTCAAAACTGGTGCCAGATAGAAGGATTCCTCCCGGACTCAGCATCGGAGTGAATTCAACGTGTGATGGATCCCTGGCCGCCAGGAGACCGCCAGAGTTTCCCATGGAGCTTGCCGTGCAGACCATCTAGTCAGGTCTAAGAGCGATAAGAAAATTTCTTGCCACTTCAGCTTCTACCATCGTTTCTTGCAGAAAGATGACTGTCGGTCTGTACTTGTCGAGGAGACGTCTCATGGAGGCTAGTTTCAGGAGTCCTCCAACCCCTCTGATGTTGAGGGAAATAAGTATCATGATTTTGCCCGTGCTTGGGCTTTAACTCCTCTAAGAGCCCGATTGGTGAGTTCAGTAGGTTGTGAGGCTGAGCTTGATGCCTCCGCGCTTTCCTTTTTCCTCGCGCTGCGTGTTTTGAGGGGTGAGATCTTCAAGCCCAAACCTCTGGACCAAGAGGGGGCTGTAGCTGTGTGCTCTTACACCTGAGGTCGATGGAGTGTGGCCAATAGGTGTCGGGGGGGGGTGAGAAGTTTTCCAAGGTACAACGGTATGGGGAGGGAGTCAAATGGTAAGGGGGAGGCAGGTAAATCGGTTTGTAACAGTTGGTCCAGGTCCCGAGCTGAAAATGGTTGTTCTGTGTAGCCTGGGGGAGGGGTGGGTTCATTTTCCGGGGGTTCGGAATCAGTAAGGGGCTGTGTAACAGTGAGGTCGAGGAGGGGGGAGGGAGTATGCATGGGTGGGGAGGAGTGGAATGTGGTAGTCTCAAGAGACTCTGGTTGTGGTGCCATGGCAACAGACTGGGGAATTTCAGGCGGCAGTGGAAAATCTGTGTGGTCAGTAGAAGAAGTCGGTCGCAAAGAGTTTGTGGTTTGCGAATTTATGGAGAGTCTCTCCCATGCAGATAGAGTTCTATAAAGCGAGGGGCAGAGTAATTTTATCTTGCTTACCATTGTGTTATCTTGTGAATCCAAGTCCAATGCTCGTTGTTGTGGAGACTCCCCTGCAGATACATCAGACTGTGTGTCATAGCTATTGAAACCTACCTCCTCTGACAGTTCAGCCTCTGGATCAGTGGGAGGGAACTTGAAGCAATCCCGTCTCAGGTGTCCGGTTCTGCGGAAAAAGTAGCATCTGAACGGGATCCCTAGATAGTCCAGTCTTTGGGCGAACAGGTGACCTCTCTAGTCTATGTTCAGGACCTCTGGAAGTCCTGCATGAATGTCTAGCTCAACCAAGATCTTTGCCATTTTTCTCTCATTTGATTCCATAGAGGCAGTATCCACTGTTAAGAAGCGACCCAAAGAAGATCCGATAAGCTCTAAGGCCTGTTGGTTCCAGAGTTGAAGTGGAAGGCCAGGTAAGAGAACCCAGAGGTGCCTGTAGGAAAAGTATTCAGTTGATGGATTGAAACTGAGCCTCCATCTCTTTAGCATGAGGCTTCCCCCGCCTACCGCCCAGAACTTGTCTAGTATGCGAACAGTATCCTCAGGGGACTTGAATATGAAGCCTAACCACCCGTTTTGAAGGATAAGTATTCTGGGCAGATAGCCTAGAAAAGGCTCCCAGGAGCCAGCTATCCAATCTTCCAAACTCAGGTTACATTTTTCTTTGTAGGCTAGCCTGCCAACCAGGGCACAGAGTGCCAGGTTGCAAGCTTCAGACAGTCCTACATCCATGCCCAGGACCAGTTTTGGGTGTGTCTCTTTTGGTTTCCAAACCCTCTGTGGCTTTTTTTTGATGGAAGGAGGTCTGCAAGTAGGGGAGATGGTCCTTTGATGGTTACCACAGTTCCTATTGTAAGCACGAGGCTTTTGTGGGTTAGGTTCAGGTAAAGGCTTCAGTGGTGATTTTCCAGTGTCAGATGTGTGTAGAGTGGAGCCAGGCGCCAGAGACCTGGAGATCTGTGTGCGATGATGGTTGTTTATCATCTCGTCGATAGAGGCAATGATGTCGGGGTGGTCCCAAGGGTCCTCGTTTTGTCTCGCAGAAACGTCCGAGTTCAGTGTCTCCATGAGTGTGTCTGCAGATTCCACAAGGAAAAGTTCGCCGATAGGGATGTCTTGACAGGATCAGGTAGGTCCCTGCCCGATCCAAAGAAATGGTCGGGCTCGGTGCGAAGGCAGGGAGTGAAAGGTTTGAGCAGTAGTAAGAATGTCAAACCCCCGAGGAGAAGTCTGTTGTCTGTAGTGGGGCTAGAAGACAAGTATGTCTGTCAGGAACTGGAGCGTCTGTTTCAGATCCAGAATATGGTCGGAGTTATCAGTAAAAGCAGAGAGTGGGGGTAAATAAGGGATAAATACCGTCGGTGGATAGAGATGGTGTAGAGTTTGTCAAGTCCGTGAGGTAGAAAGAATTGCTCTGCCCAAGAACCAGATGTCTCTACCCGCCCAAATCAGTCCCTTCATGAAAGCGATCCTTTTAATCTTATGTCTGTTTTTTCCCCCAGCCTATGCAACCAAGCACAGGGTTCGAAGGGGTGAAGCGCCCACCCCGTCCGGTGTCTCCATTTTCAAGCCGGTCGGTCGCCCATACCGGTGCCTCCATGTTCAAAACAGTCGCCCGCCTCCATTTTCAAAACCAGTCGCCCGCCTCTTCACATGTTGACTTTCCTTCCCATATACCCAACCATCGTTGCAACGTGTATGAGCAATATTCAAGGCTTTTTACCAATGGTTTAATTACTCACAAGCCCAATTATATATGGTCATTTATTACTTGGAGGTTACTGCCATTAATTCGACCTACTCTCCATTAACACTTGTACGATTTATATATTCACTTGATTTTGTGTGAAGATTCGTTCTTTCCCTTATGATTTCGTATGGATTTCAAGTATAGAGTGTTAGCTTTGCTTCTTTTTTTGCGTTGTTTCTTCTAGTTATTGTCATGGAGTTTACAGGTAATCTCACTATTTATTTCATTGAGGGAGTCAACCTTTACTAGTTCAGTTGTGTAATTCCAAGCCATCATTTTATTATTTTATTAACCGCATACATCTGTGCTAGTGATGCAGAGAACAAATTATCTCTATTTTGAGGTCTCTTTCCCATATGTGGGAGTTACCAAATGTTTGGGCAATGCCAGAAATCTGTAGCTACGGTTTTGACAAGGTAAGAATTTTCATAACCCTTCCAATGTTGTTGTTCATCTATTAATATATCTCACACTTATGATATTTTTCCAATATTCTTATTCTGATAATATTTTTAAGGAGTTTTTATTTATTACACCCAAGATAGGAAGAGCCCTTAGCAGGGGTTTGCTAGCCACCAACCAAGTAACAAAGCTTACTCTCCTCGGTGTACTTATAGAACCCTTTATGTATTTGACTCTTATTTCAATGTATATAACGATATTCCCTTCTGTGTTGAATGAAAAGGTTTTTCTCAAGCTCACGCTTATGCCAACCCTATACACAAAAATTGTCCAGGGATAAACAATTTCCCCTAAATCGAGTTGAAAACTCAGAGGGATAAACATACCTACTGAGGTACTAATGTATTTTTTCTTGTTTTTTAATCATGGTGCATTTCCTAGGGTAAGCTCATACAGAGCCACTGCTTCTTATTTTTACACTGTGATTGCATGCCTCCACATTTATGCATGAACTTACACAGTCCTTGAACAATTGAGGTATTCTATCCCTGTGGACAATTTTTGTTCTTAAAATATTTTACAGTGGTATCTATTCTTTATGGGTTTCCTTCCTGTCATATCCACCTCAACACGGTCGATAACTTGGGCTTCCATGGCTTCATCGTTTAAACAGATTGTTGTTTACTATTTTTAATAAATTTACATCGACTTATGAAGAGGGTTACTATGAATCTCTTCCCTCTATTAATACTTATATCAGTCATATATAGAATCTTGTTCAAATAATGTTGTTGAGTTTATCAACTAGAGAAAAATTGCTCTCTTAGTTTTTTTTTATTTACACGATGAAATTTCGTAGTTTTTTTTTATTTACACGATGAAATTTCGGGATTGGTTTCTCTTCTATCTTTTGGATTATACTGATGGTATTATGTACATATTATATTGAAAGAGTTTACCTTTGTATGGTCCATTCCAACAATAATTTTATTATATGAACAAAGTCACACTCATTTAGTATTGTTAATACTTTAGTATTGATTTGTATTTTCAGAAATGAATTTTCCTTACTTGTAAATATTAAAAGAAACATTATGACTATTTGAAATAAAATAATATTATTGAGTTTCCCATAGATGCTATACAAACTATTTTCTTCTCTGCATAATAAATTTCTTGATTGTTAATAAAAAGATTGCTAATATTATGCTATGATAAAAAAATAAAATCTATGATTTTATACTGCCTTTAATCTCATGAAAGATTATTTTCTTCATTTGCATGGCTATAACCAACACCATTAACAATTTATTCTATATAATATAAAGGATAATAAAATGTTATCTGTAAAATTCCTATAGTAAATTTCACCACTACAACCAAAAATCCATTAGAAGGAAAATGAAAAGAAAACTAGATAAATATACATATCCGAACCAAATGTTTAGTAGGGACAAACTGAGGAGAGAGTCCACATCCTCCCAACCATATACCAGAGGAGACACATATTACTTGCTCCTGTCACCCCCGAGCCAAATTATTTATTCCATAGGAAACTGAAAATGTCAATAACCTTTTCCAGGTAATTTCCAGAACTTGATTCTTTCTCAGAACCATCAAGTTCCAAACCCTATACAAGTACTCAGTAGCATCCTTCCTACACCATACTTTATTTTCGCCTTGTCTCCAAGAAGAAGAATAGAATATCCTAGAATGCTCAGGTCTTTATTTTTCTATGTTACCCTCATCCCTAACTCTTGGGAGTCTTGTCGTAACTTTTTTCTATCTTGTCCCCTCACATCCCACATCCTTGGGAGTAGTTTACACTTGTCCTCATCAAAAAAATTAACTTTTACCTGGGTGGTTTTTAACCTTTTTTCACTTTTCCCATGGAATAAAGAATTTCTCTTATTATAGTTGGGGTCTCTCATCAATTTGTCTCAATTTTTTTTAAAATAAAATTGAAATAACATTTACAAAATTGTTTCACATCATCAAATGTTTATCAAAACATTTATCTTCTACCTGACCACAATCATAGAAATTCATCAACTACCATTGTTCAAAATTATTCAAATATTTAAATTGGTAGGATGTAACATCTTCCCCCCCTTGAACTGAACATCATCCTTGGTGTTCCAACCAAGCATCTTAGCTTTGGAATAGAAATGGGTAAGTTCTCCTCATAACCTCTTCTCTTTCCCAAGTGGCCTCCTCAGGACTAAATTTCATTCACTACACTTTAACCCCGACGATGACTCTGTTCTGCAGTAAAGTTTCCTTCATGTCGTGTATGCGTAGCAGTTCTACCTAGAACTCACCTTCTGGTTTCACCTGGATCACATTCCAATTTACAACATGATTTATATCAGGCACATATTTCTTTAATAACGAAACATGAAACACATTATGTACTTTCAGGTGGACTAGTAATGCAAGATGGTAGGATACTAGTCCTATTTTGGTCATCACTTCAAAAGGGACACAATACCGTGGTGATAACTTAGAGCTCTTTCCAAATTTGAATGAATTGTTTCTAGGTTTTGATTTTATGTAGACATGGTCCCCAACATTAAACTCTATGTGTGTTCTTTTTAAATCTACATAACTTTTTTGCATGTCGTGCGCACTTTTCAAATTCTGTTTTACTTTTTGTACTATTGTTTCCATTTCTTTTAAGATGTCGGGCCCTAAAATAATCCTGTCCACTGGGTTATCCCAACTCACCAGTGTTCTACATTTCTTGCCATATAATAATTCGAAAGGAATCATCTTTAGAGATGACTCATACCCATTGTTGTATGAAAATTCAACAAGATGAAGATAATATTCCCATTTTGTTGGATAATCCATAACATAAATTTGCAACATATCCTCCACAATATGGTTAGTCCTTTCGATCTGATCATTAGTTTGAGGATGGTAAGTGGTGCTAAAATCCAGTTGTGTATCCATTCTGCTGAACAAAGTCTTCAAAAAATTCAAAGTAAATTTTGTATCTCTGTCGGAAAATTATTGTTTTAGGTAAACCGTGCATCCTGAAAATTTCCTACATAAAAATTTCTGCAATATTTATAGCCTTACAAGTATATTTTAGCGGAATAAAGTGTGTTGTTTTTGTAAATTTGTAAATCACAACCTTAATAGAATCATTATGCTTCTTAGTTATAGGTAATTCGGTGATGAAATCCATACCGATCACTTCCCACTTCTACTTAGGCATGGGTATAGGATGTAAAAATCCAGCTAGGTGTTGGTGCTCAGCCTTAACCTGTTGGCACTCTAGACACCTAGCAAGGTATTCGACTACTTTTGTATTCATTTTAGGAAAAAAAATATTCTTTATTTAAAACTGTTATTGTCTTTTGATAATCGAGATGACCTGAATGTGGTTTCTGGTGTACCTATTTTATTAACGGATTTTTCAACTCTGCATCATTTGGTACATAAATTATGTTCTTATATAAGATTAAATTTTCCTCTCTACAACTAAACTTCACTTCACTGTTTGTTAGTTCATTGGTTTGACACTTTGCAAGAATTTCCTTGTATTTATCAACTTTCTCTACTGCTGCCACAATTTTTTGTTTTAAATTTGATTGTATACTACTATTGAAAATTGTGTTTAACTTCCTACTAAGTGCATCTGCCACCTTATTTTCCTTCCCCTTTATATGTTGAATTTCAAAATCATACTCACTTGAAAAGGCTAGGCATATTGATTGCCTGGAGTTTAGGTTGGGTTGTTCAAAGAAATATTTAAGGTTGATATTATCAGTCTTCAACAAAAATTTCCTACCCAGAGGATAGTGTCACCACATCCTCAAGGAATCAACTATAGTAGTCAATTCTAAATCATGAGTTGCATAATTTTTCTCAGGGGGTTTCAGTTTCCTTGAATCCATATGAAATCACATACCCCTCATGCATTAACACTCCCCCTAGATATTCCTTTGAGGCATACATACATACTACAAAGTCCATGTGTGGATCTGCTACTTTTAAGATAGGTGTGGTGGTTAAAAATTGTTTTAATTTCTCAAAACTTTCCTGACACTTTTTAGTCCACTTAAACATGGTTCCATTTTTTTGTAGAGAAGTAATTTGGTAAGCCAATTTTGAAAACCCTTCAATAAACCTATGGTAATAACCCATAATGCTCATAAAAAATAGGATATCTGAAACATCCTTTGGAACTGGCCAATCTAAAATGGCCTTGACCTTTTTAGGGTCAACAACAATTCCTTCTCCTGAGATCACATGATGTCCTAAGTATTGCACCTTGCTATGATAAAATTCTCGTTTACTATACTTTTTAGACAACTAATGTTCTCTTAAGGTTTGCAGAACTAAATTTATATGTTCTTCGTGCTCTTCCCTTGTCTTGGAATAGATTAGAATCTCATCTATGAATAAAATCACAAATTGAACCAAATACTTCCTTAACATATTGTTAATTAAACACATAAATGTTCCTGGTGCATTTGTTAATCCAAAGGGTACCACTACGAATCAATAGTGTCCATGCATGGTTTTAAAAGCAGTCTTATGAATGTATTCATCTTTAATCCTAACCTGATGGTACCCTGACCTTATATCTATCTTTGAAAATATTTTTTCTTCCTCGACTTGATCAAACAAGTCATCAATATGGGGTAAAGGATACTTATTCTTGATTGTCATTTTGTTCAGTCATCGATAGTCAATGCACAACCTAAAAGTTCCATTCTTATTTTTCACGAATAAGACCAATGCTCCCCATGGAGACACACTTGGTCTAATGTACTGTTTATCCAACAGTTCTTGAAGCTTCATTTTTAATTCATTCAATTCATGAAAACTCATTCTATAGGGAGATTTACATACATGTGTTGATTCAAGTACTAGGTCGATCGTAAAATCTATGACCCTCCTAGGAGGTAGTCCTGGAATTTCTTCCGGGAATACGTCCTAGGATTTACACAATATAGGAACTCCAGTCAACAGATTGTTAGCCATCTTATCCTGACTCTCATTTATAGGCACAACATATACTTCATAACCTTTATTTGCATTATGTTTCAACTGTAAAGAAGAAATATTCCTTACCGATACACCACAAGGTATTCCCTTAATGGTTTTATTTTTCCCAAGTTCATCTACACAGTAAAAAGTTTTATTTTTATAGTTCACAACATCTACATGATTTTCAATCCAATCCATGCCTATGAGTAAATCATAGGATCCCAAAGCTAATATATTCAAATCCACACTAGTCTCCATTCCATCCATAGTTATTATGCATTCTTTGACCAATTCAACTACCTTTTGTTTAGTAGCAGTGGATAAATGTACTAGCCAAGACTTACTATGTTTTACTTTATTCAATTTACAGTCTTCAACAATAATAGGGGAAACATAGCTTAAACTTGCAGTAGGGTCAATTTAATTAGATACAATTTTTTGGTTGATCATACCTTCAATTTCCACCATGGAAGATTGATGATCATCATGTCGATTCTCCAAGGATGCATTAATATTTTTGATTACACAGTGCCATGTCATTAACTATTACTGCTTGTTGAACATTATTCACTATCAAGTTTTTTTTATTATTCAAATGAAAATCTCTTTATAGATGAGGTTCTTTGCAACCCCAACATTGTAATGGTGGTCTGACTGGTTTATTCACTTTATCAGTTGGTTGGCTACTATTATGAGCTAATACACTTTGTTGTTAACCATTAAACTTGTTTTGTTTAACTCGTGCACTGTGAGACAGATGACGTGGGTACTTTAATTACTTCTTTCTAGGATCAAACTTGTTATTTTCGTTCTTATCTTGAATATTTTTGTATTTTCAGACCTTTGTTTAAATAGGTTGTAACACAATTTTGCATGTATTATTAACTCGTCCATCGTCTTAGGATTAAGGAACTCAATTTTATCCTTATATGCTTGAGGCAAACAACTCATAAACCGTTGTACCTTTTCTTTATCCTCTCTAAGGTAAGGTATGTACCTCATCATATTTACAAACTTGGTAACAAAATATTTGATGGTCATTTGTCCTAGTCTATGTTCATGAAATTCCTTAGCCTTTTCATCAAAATATCTTTCGGTTTATGTTTGAAGTACCTTTTATATATTTTTCCAAGTGAGTTCAATGCTCCTAACTTTATTTACCATTTTTTTCTCCTGCCACTAGATAGCAATGTTTCCATTCATTTGATACGCAACTAATCTAGCCCTTAAGTTCCCTGAGTAATTATATATCTAGAAATATTTTCCCATGTTTAGGAGCCAAGCTTCTTCTCTCTCTTCAGTCTCACCATCAAAACTGGGTGTTCTATTTTTTTTTAAAATTTACTAGTTAATTCATTACTATGCCATTTCATTTTCTTGTTCTTATGTGGTTTCTTCTCTAAGGTGTTGTCCTGGGAATTTTTCTTGTTATTTTCCTCAGTCATTGATGATTTTTTATCACTAAATATTGGGTTTTCCCGTCGCTTATGATATTCATAATTGGATAATTCATTCTTAGTGTTGCTAGAGGTCTGTCATATATTCTTATTATGTTTAATCTCATTCATTTTCTTGAGTAAGATCTAGATTAATTCCTCTTGCTCCCTACTGGCTTTCATCAATTTTTCATTATCTGCTTTAATACTCTGCAATTATGTCTTTATACTTCTCATGGTTTCAAGTAACTCTAATGAATTACTTTGGGTTTGTTCGTTGTTCAATTCTACATACATCTCAGGTCCACTTGATGTTGTTTTCTCGGTTTCGTCAACCATGTTGTCTGTTGTTATTTCTGATAAGTGAAAAACCAATTTTATGTTAACCTTGTTTTTAAAAATTCTACGATGATTTCATAATATAATAATGCAATAGTCTTCTGTTTGTTTTGATCCCATAAGGCCCTAGTGTTTGAACCATGCTCTGATACTATTTGTAACATCACCAAAACACTATTTTTTTTTTCTAATATTGTTTCTTGATGACATGGGAGTGATTTAAAATGGCGATACACTTGTTAAATTTATTATACATACGTTATGAACTCTTATGACTCATTAACTTCCATTTTAAATCATCTTTTGTTACAAGTGGAAAACCAAGATCTGGATATTCAATCCCCGTTCTCGTCCGTCAAACTTATTTATCTGGATACCCATGTTCTTCAAGGGTAAGGTTGGACAGATCATTGTTAAATCCTTCTAAGATATTCTTCTCAGCGAATGTTTCCTTTAAGTATATTTCTTAATAACAATCCTTATCTTAGACCCTTATTTTTTAGGTTTGGGGTCTGGTTAATAACCTTATCACTTTCTCGATTTATAGTTTTAAATTCAACCCTAACATATTTGCAATCCCCCCTATCCTATTCTTGTTATGAATGTTTAGGAATATATCTTAATACTTTCCCATTCTCTAGTATCGATAACCATAAGAATTGTATACATTCTTGTTGATTCCAATTCCAATTCAATTAATATAAATATACCTAACCTAACTTAAATTCCACAAGAACCAATCAATTAAATACAACTTTACTCCGGTCGCTCAAGTTGGAAACCATAGGAAAAATGGGTTACTATGAAAAATATCCATTCCAGCTGTTAAAAAAACATAGTGACACACGAATTTACATGGAGGAATTAGGTGAGATAGTTTGAGGGAAGTAAGAATATCAACATGAATTAGGTTTAGAGTTTTCATAACTGTGTGACTATGTAACTGTGGACAATGGAATGATATTGAATTATTTCCAAATACAGTAGAAGAATTTAGGGTTGGATCAATGGTTGAAGAAGTAAGGTGATGAGTCATCCCAACCATAACCAAGTGAGGTACTAGAGTGGAGTTGAGCAACGCCTAGTTTAGGGTTACATGCTAAGAAAAATTACAGTGAATAATAGCAAAGTGAACCGTTGATTTCAGGTCTGAGAAACCTAACGCGTGAGGGAATGATGGAATATGACAGAGAAAATCCCACAAAGATGGAATACTATGAAGGAATAAATGGAAGAGGGTGTTTTATTCACAAGAGAAACAATATCTGATACTACTGTCATGACAAGATGGCAGAAAACATAACTCCACAATGATTTGTTCGGCATTAACATGATAGGTTAATAAATACATAATAAATGACTCTTGGTATTTCCTAACTGAAGATGTTTCCCATCACCTACGACTATTCATATTTTAAATATGTTACAAGTAATTCATCCAAGAAGGATTATGTGTCTAAAAGATTCAATCATACCTTTATCTTGTAGTACTCGAAGGCCCTTCTCTCATTTATGCCCCAGTCTTTGATGCCACAACATAGTCTTTTATCCAAATATTGTACAAGTTTTTCTTTCTTCATTTACAATCTTAGAAACAATGTAACTATTCCACCCATCACTAATAGTGTTTCCTATCAAATTATACATAGTTCCAATCCAAATCTCTTCAACAACGCCATTTCCCCTTGAACCATCATACAAGTTTCCTTTTCAAACATTGTTTTTACACCTACATTGTTCATCTTGCTCATAGAAATCAAATTCTTGGTCAGTCTTGGGAAGTGTAGAACACCAAGGAGTGTTCTAATCCTAACATCCATGAGCTTCAACTTGACATTTCCTTGTCATACGATTTTGGATGATGATTCATCTCCTAGAAAAACATCACTCCCATCATACCTTTGATATTTACAAAACCACTCCCTATGAGGAATATATGAAGGGATGCACCTAAGTTGACCAAACATTCCTCATGATATACATGTGTTCTTGAAGAAAACAAGTACACATCCCCTCCTTCATCTGTAGAGGTTTTCTCTTCTATAGCAAAGGCATCATCAGATCCCTTTCCTCTCTCAACACTTTTGGATCTACATTGTTTCTTGTAATTCCGTTCTTTTCCACATCTACAACATACTTTTACAAATTTTCTAGGATATTTAGATCTTCCCCTAGATCTATATCTCCCACTTGAGGACTTATTTCTATTTCTTCCCTGGGAGCATCCTCTTGAAAATAATTCATTTGTGCTCTAGATTTCCATATTTTTCCACCTCATCTCCTATGACAACAAGGATGAGTCCACATCATCGAAACTTAAAGTAGTTACATTAATACCTATGGCCACAACCAAACTATCCCATGAGTCTATTAAATATCACAATAAATTGATACACTTATCTTCATAAGAAATATTAATATCAACAAACAATAATTGACTTACTACAGTATTGAAGGTGTTCAGATGCTCTATCACCGAGTCTCTACATTTCATCCTCAAGTTGTATGACTTCTTTCACAGGAAAAAAATGTTTACTAGGGACTTAGATTGATACAAATCCCCTAACTTATTCCATAATTCCTTGGTTGTAACTTCCCTTGACACATTTAGTAATATCAAATTTGAGAGACACAACCGAATTGTGCTATTTTCCTTCTAATACAACATTGACAAGTCTTTCATTGATGTTCCTATAGGTGCACTGCTTGTATTCAAAAAAACCAATTTATATTTTTCTACCAATAGATCATCCATATTGAGATTACACAATGCAAAACATCTCTCATTAAATTTGTTGATCTCTATTTTTGAACTAATCACCATTTATTTTCACCACAAGAATTGATACAACTGAGCTTCCACTGTAACAAGGTTTATTACAAACCCGAGCCAAACCCATGGCCACAAAGGCGTCCCCCTAAATCCATTAATCACTATGATACCAAATGTAAGTTTTAATTTTTTTACAGTAATGACATGTACACACAGATTCTTAAAAATGAAAAAAGAACACAATTGCAATCACACATATACACAGATATTTACGCTAGAAAGCCAACTTGGGAAAACCAACAACTTGTTTAGAGCGACACCTTTAATTCGTATTCATCATCATCCAACTTCATTTTTTACAATACAATATATATATATATATATATATATATATATATATATATATATATATATGATCCCATGGCATCGAACACCTCTAATCCATTAACCCAAATTATAATACAAACCTAATTGCTTAACTAGAATTAGAAAACCATGGGTTAAGCCACAAATCCACCCATGCACCATAAAACTTCCAAAAAAGAAAACT
>ML802382.1:35436-74111 GCA_009831015.1 Picea engelmannii
ATGAATCATACATGGGAGTGGTCATGCAAAGAATATAACACATACCCAACAAAATATCTACACAAAGAGGGTCATTTATCCCACAAACAAGTGATAAGTTTAAAGGCATAAATTGATCCTATTAACTAAAATTTTAGTTAATGTGTGTATGATGGGATTGAAGGATAAGACAAAAAATAATCCAAATGCATATCCCTAATGGTTTTGAGAATGAGGAAAAATACTTCTGAAGTAATTCATTATAAGAGTGGTACTGCCTCAAATCCTTCATCTCCTTAGTAACTTATATTACACATAGTGAGCACTTAGAACACTCGAATAGGAAAAATTACCACAACAATCCAAAAGAAAAGAAATTTGATCTTTTTATTATTTACAAACTACAATTATGATTTATATGAATATTCAATAATAATAAAACCATGTGATCAGATTGAAGAATCGCAAGGAATTTAAGGATGAGTTGTACTACTTGTAAGAAACAATTTTATTTTTTACCACCAATGCTCCTCATATTGACCATTTCACAACTCAAAAAATCATTCGGTATTATAGTTGTAGCCTATCAATTGATTGTAGTTCAATTATATAAATTGGGTTGTGATGGGACTCTAATAAGGTGTGTGTTCAATCATGAGTTTAAGGATGCCAAATAATATATAAAGGGTTGTGATGTGTGTCAATGGGTGGAGAAGCCTTATAGAAGAGATTAACTATCGTTGCATCTAGTTAAGGATCCTCTGCCAAGATACCCATATGGAAAAGGAGGAATAAATTGGAAGAGGCTTGTTGAGTTGTTGCAATTAGAGGAGCCTTTATTCTTGGTTGATAGTAACGAATATATGGAGAAATAAATATATAAATCTAGTCATGATTTCCCCATCAAGAGTAAGATAGTTGTTAAAGGTCATTGGCTCTCTTATATGACAACAAGTATCTCAAGCATCTAGGCAAGTTGAAAATGCATTGGTTGGGACCTTATATGGTTGTGGAGATTATAGAATTGAGTGTAGTTCACCTAGATCAACTAGATGGAATACTTCTATCAATATGGATAAATGGAACTTGCCTAAAATCATATACCACAACCCCCTAATTTCTAAATTTTATGTTTCTCTTGGGGGTAAGACCTTAATTAGGGTTAGGTGAATTTTTTTTGGTATAGTTTTGGAATTAATTATTTTATGTCATTTTGAATTAATTTATTTAAGTTCTATTTTTGATATTGAATATTTCATCATGTTAAGTTCTTCCCAATCTTTTTAGTTTTGTTAGTTGGAGTTGTAGTCATAGATTTGTGGTCATGAGAAGAAATGCCAGTCGGTATGGTATTATGGAGTCTATCCCACACCTTTGTCGTTAGGGAGGGTCAATAGTCAGTTCAATATAACAACTACAATTCATTTTTATTATGTTTCTATACATTGGTATAATTTTAATTTTCCATCAGTAAGTTTAGTCCTATGTTGTCAATTTATTGAAGTCTGGGAGTCGAAGTTGCATCCAGTTTTGGTCATAATGAGGAGAGAAGAGTGGCGAACGAGGAATGAAGAAACATTTGAAGAATTTATAGGACATGCTTTAATTTGTTTACAACTAAGTCTTAAATACTTATTGATTTGTATTTTTGGAGAAAATACCATCAGATATTTTCATGCACGTGGTAAAGTCTTCCCATCAATGGATAGAAAATCAAATTTGGGTTATTGATTCAGACACTTGAAAATAGTGTCAACACTTTTTTTTTCACTGTTATGGTTAATAGATATATTTCAAGATGAAGCCGTTTGATTTAACCCAAAAATCCATTAAGATTTTAGTTGTTCAAAATTTCCAACCCACCCTTTTCATAGCTCAATAGTGATATCTTCAAATGTATTTTGTATAAATGGGAAAAGTTGTGAGCATTAGATTGAAGAAAGAAAGAATCCAAGAAGTTATCGTTAATGAGATTGTTGACCCATGGGTTTAGATTCTAACTAATTTACATGATAACCAAATAATGGTTGGTCGATAATGAATTTCTAGACAAAGATTTGTTCATGGATCTCTAACAATTAGTCTACATGAAATAGGTTCCATTGAAGGGTGGGAGCCTTTCCCATGTATATAATGTAGATTTTAATCCTTTGTAGGATTCCATAGTTCTATATTTATTGGACCTCTTGATATTGATCAAAACTAGCAAGGTTTCAGTACATGAAATTTATTATCATCCATGTTCATAAGAATTATTTATGGTTGGATATGCATTA
Source organism: Picea engelmannii (assembly GCA_009831015.1). NCBI lineage: Eukaryota > Viridiplantae > Streptophyta > Pinopsida > Pinales > Pinaceae > Picea > Picea engelmannii. The sequence goes on from ML802382.1 coordinate 37,692, forward strand.
TCCTATTCATGCACATGATATCCATAACCTTACGGGGATGTTGAATGAAGGGAACAATGTGATCAAATCATTTTAAGGCACTAGCAAACATGGTTGAAGAACTAGGGAGACTAGCCTTTCTAACCAATATGGTATGAGGAGTAGAGACCATAGATAAATCATCGATGTGATTTATAATCCCCATGTTTGACTCTCTTTTTATCTCATGGTATATAGAGTTATGTGGAAATCATCTAAAGGAGATTGTTCACTAGAAACTATGTTTATCATGGATTTTTTTCATCTATGGTATGAGGTTGAATTGGTGTAACTTCTTTTTAAGTGATATTTTAGTTGCATGGATAGATGTTTATGCTTCCAAATCCTCCTTTATGTTTGGTTACTTGTTTTATGCCTTTACAATGTATAAATGGATGCCACCCTAGGGTCAATAGTTGCAAACTACACTAGGTTGCACTATTCTATTTTCATAGTACAAACCAGGGATTGCTACTACAAATTCTTAGAACCAATATTATAATTACTCTACATTTCTGAAATTCTATGATAGGATGATCATAGCCACCAATTCGGTTATCCAAGTACCCAAATATATAATCAATTCTCATGTTGAGAAGATATGGTTCAACATTAACAAAGATAAGTACTATGTCACCCATCAGGTGCAAATAAATATAAGTTCAAGATATAGACCTTTCCTTTCCATCTCATTGGGCAGGCCCTACATAGAAAAAAAATTATGTCTATGGATTCAAAAACTACCATTAACTCTAGCATAGCATAAATCTTATTAGAATTGTTTAAATATCCTAGAACACAAGAATGAAGCAAGCAAATTGCTCAATATAGTGGGTACAAAAGAAGTGGAAAGGCCAAGTGTTAATTTTAGATTCTAACCTAAAGGATTTTCTATCCTTTGTTGAGGATACCTTCGAGTTGTAATAATTTGCATGATATACATTACCTCCATTATTCCGTGTTTTCGTTCTCAATGACACCTAGTTATTTTCAAGATATTTATGGTTGTATTTGTTCCATGTTCAAAATTTTTTGTAGGAGGATAGTCCCTCCAATAAGACAAGGATTGTTAAGGTATTGAGAAAGAAGCCACTTATGATTATCCCATTGACATATAAGTCTTTTCCGACCCCTAATATAGAATTAATAATTCCTATCAATTCTTCACTCCATAGTTTGTCTTACTTGAAGAGGTTATCAAATTAGGTCATGTACATTGACCTACCTGAATTTTCCAATGATATTTGGCTCTTGTCTCTCGAGGATGGTTTGGAAACATTTGAGGAGTATGAGGGAATAAAAAATGGAAAGTACCCATAGTTACCATTGATGATGATTCCCTATCCACCATTTTTTAGGCTCAAGATGTTTTTATGGAACATGAAGATAAATTAGTGTCACGGGAGAAAACAACCCATGTAGGTGGTGTGGGTAAAGGATCTTATAATTCTTCTATGTAAAAAATGTTTGAATCTCCTATATACTTGTGGAGTGATGGTACAATAGGATCTTTGGTGATGAAGATCCTATATGCCCACTCTGTGGCCTTAGCCAATGCTTGAAAAATCCTATAGTTGAAGAAGACGTTATCATGGAGGATCCAAGTGATCGAGAGGCAAGGATATATTCTTCCCCTTAGAATATGCCACCTACCATAGTGTCTCAAACCAATTCTCCACTGGACAAACCAGCATATCTGGACTAGTTAGAGAAACTAGAATATGACCTTGAGTATATGCAAACCATGTTGCGTCTATGTTAAGAACATGCAAACAATGTAGTCTTTTTTATTGAGGCAACCTAGGACAAAGTTGTTTAGAAAAATCACCATTCAAAATTACCCCCTAATTTCAAGGCCCATGTTGATACTAGTGGTAGCATCAAACAGGGATTTCCACATAGGTCTATGTGTTTAGACGTGTGGAAATCGTCCAAAGCCTTATACTCTTGAATTTACTTTAATTAAATGAATTATTAGAGAAATTTGATTTAATTAATTGATTATGTAATTTGTTGATTGAGATATTTAAGGAAAGTGCTAAAAGTAATTAGCATGTCTCTAAATATCAAGTGAAGTGAGAAGTAATCTCAACATGCAATCACTTTGGATACTAGAAATAGATTATAAATTATGATTATAAAATCAAGGCAAGGGTGAAGGAGAAGACACTTGATACTTGATAGGTGTTGAGGGAGTCAAAATAGAGTATTGTATCACAAAGGACTATGATTCAAGATTTTGGATAGGTGGAGAAGGAATTCCATCTAGAGATCAGGTTAAGGAGAAGAGAGAACAAAGGAAACACATGTGGGTTTTAGTTAGAGGAAGCCAAATGAGAGTGACGCTTCGTATGGAAGTTTTTCATACAGTTTTTCCATACATGTACGTAGGTCTCAGTGGATATATTCATGTACATATGCAGGTTTTCTGAAGGAAAGTCACATACACATTGAAAAGTGTGCAATTATGGGTCATACAACAAATTAGACTTTTCCATGTTTGTCTGGAATTGTATTTCTCTCAGTGGGCCATTATACTTGTTATGAGAGCCTTGATTTTAGCATAATAAAATCATTCTTAGCACTAGTTTTCCCTCTGTGGTTTTTTCCAGGGATATCTATCCAAAAATAGTAGTGTTTGTGTGCTTGATTTGGTTTCCTTGTTTATTCTTTTGTTGCATTTTTAGTTTATTATTCAGGTTTTCTTTAATTCAATAAGTGATTTATTTGAAATTAACTATCGGGTGATAGGTAGGAGAAATTTCAACATGGTATCAGAGTATGATATCTGAAGGGAGGAAGCCAAGCTAGATCTGAGATCCATAGTAGATCCATAACCAACAACTAGAAATCAAAGGATGGATTTAAGGAAAGAAATCGTACTGAGGAGGAACTAAGTTGTTGTAGGCTTATTGAGGTGTATGTGGGTCACAAAAAGAATAGTTTCATACATACACGGAAGGTTTTGAGCACATTTGTGTATACGTATTTGCATATGACATCCACTACACCAGCTAGCTTCCAAGAAGCAGTGGGCCTTTCTCCATGAGGTACAAGTCAGTGTTATGGTGAGAATAATTTCAAATTTAAGCCATTTTATTATGTTGTATCTTAGATTTCTCTATATTTCATGACATATTCTTGGAAATTATGTATTTTTCCCCGCTTCACCTTGGTGGTTGACATTGGGTCCTAGTAAGTGGTTTTCCTTAGGGATGGGTTTTCTATTGGGAACTTCCCTAATGAGCCATCGTGTCGTTCTTGACCATACTTACCACTTTCCATCATTGTTCCCCTCCATTTACTCATCTCTTGGGATTTATGATGTATTGACCCAAGAAGGGGTTGTCCCACATTCTATGAGAAGAAGGGGTTGAAGGCCCATATGAGTTGATGTTGGGTAAAAGATCATATCCTTGTATAAACCTTCCAGATTCTTCGCACAAGGATCACCCAAGAAAGAAATGAAACACTTATCTTTGAGTAAAGGGACCCACAATATAATAAATAATTCTTGAAAGGTTAGTTGAATGATAGGAGGTCTCATCACGAGCCAACCTATCATGTCCATGGATATCTAGTGGTATGACACTGTCATCATCTGGTCACCAAACTAGGGTAATGGCTCTTAGTTGCATGGCTGAGAGAAAGGGGGTCTCATCACAAGCCACCCTTCTCATTTCCATTAGGTGTTTATGGGTGACATTTCCTTCATCTGGTCACCACAAAAGGGAAGTGACCTTCAATCTCTTCTTATGCTATATTGAAATAAAACAAAGAAATAAAGATAAAAGGAGATTGATAGGCTTGTAAAAAGTGCATTGCGGATGAAGGTACCACACACTCTCTACAAAGGCACCCATGAATGAGACACTACGACCCCTTGTATGTCATGAGCCCTATGCCCATTGAGTCTTGATCCCAACCACTTCATCCAATTTACATGGATTAGAGAGGGATTTCTTGGAAACTCTCATGGACCTAGGGAAATATCTACCCAATAGGACACCTCGTCAACCCTCCCATATTCAAGATGGACAAGTCGCATAGTGTCTTTGAGCAATTAATTGTTCAATATAATGATATTTTATGCACATGTTTAGATGGATTATTTATTGATTGGATTCACTTATCATGATGTTATGACTTGAGATCCTTGGAGGGTGTGCTCATTTTTCTTTGCAGGACCTAGTTGGTGGACAATTTTGGAAGAACAAACCTAGCTTGGGCTTCCATGGGGCTGCAAGCCCACAGGTTGGATGTCAAGGGTCCACATGCCGGATCACAGAGATGAATTATTGGAGACCTAGAAGATGATATGGAAGACTTATCCCAACACTCACATGCCAAACGATTTTCCCAAGAGGGGAAAAACATCTTCTTTTTTAGCTTGACGTCATGTTTGGGGGGTTAAGGCATGGTGGTGAGTTAATATGCATTGGCACTTGGATGTTTTGAGTTGGCTGAGGCTTTGACCATGAAGGAATACAATTGGATGTTTGACACGTGGATTTTGAAAGACTTACTACCCTCCTACATCATCAATGACTTTCTACTAGTGCCAAAACGTCTCCTAAAGGGGTTACGTCCATGTAAATATGGGTTTTATTTGTGAAAAAGTTAAATTTTAAAGGAATTTTTTAATATTGTTTTGTAAAAGGGGAAATATTAGGGTTGTTAACCCCTAATCTTGTGTTTTAACCCTATGTTAGCTACATTTTGTATAAATACAGATCATAAGATCTCATTTTAAAAACATAACTCTCCATTGTGAGAGGCTATTGGACTAAACTTTTCACTAGCTATGAGAATTATCTCTCTTTCATTGCACTTGTCTTGGTTTTTCTTGGTTATTGGTGGAAAAGTGATGCGTTAGGGTTGGAATATCTTTCTCTTGCATGTGCATGTTCTAAATATTGGAGATAAGGGTTTGTTCAAATGTTATTTATGAATTTGGTAAGAGAGATATGTATTTATTGTCTAGTTATCTTGATTTAAATTCTATAATTTGTTACTTGTCAAATACTTGGGAGAAGTTGATCTAGGGGGATATCAGTGGCCACCCACCTATTCCACTAGCTCGAAAAACAATTTTCCACCTTGGCAGTTTTTCGGTAGTTTTTCGGGTTCCAAAATGTCGTGTTGAGGCCCTAAACGATGTTTTTTGGGGATATGAGGCCCAATGGATAGTCACGGGCCTTGCCTGGGGCCAGTCAAAAATTGTTCTTCTCAGTTATACCTTTCCAATGGGCTATCATGCACCTAAAATGAAGATCGTATGCAAATGTTACAACCCCGGAAAGTTGATGTACTAACTTACCCAAATGAGGCCCACATGACATTTGGAACTTCATCTCCTAGGGTTAGGTTTTTGGATGTATAGGGTTTTTTACATTCCTGTTTATTGTAAAATTACTTCAAAGCCTCATTGTAACCATCTTCTTGCAAATGAGCATAATCGTCACATCTCTTCTCAGAGATAAGCCACCACCATTCCAACAAGCTTATTTTCCGCTGCATTTTACAGTTTCAACTTATTTCCTTATTGAATAGAAAACCAGTTTTACTGTATCTCTGTTATTTTTTGTTAAGAATATTTCAATAGTCTGTATTCATTTCGTTCTGCTCATAAAATTCGGAGCAGTGGTATCAGAGAGGTCTTCTCCTTGTCGTCCTAATGCATGTCCCCAACGAAGTCAGGGTACAAAGAATTGGGTCTCAAGCTTGTTTCTCTTGAGGACAAAATCTCCCGCATGCCCAAGCGACCTCTAATGGAAGGAGAAAATAAATATGATGGGACAGGATATCCTTTCAAAATGTTTCTTGAGGAAGCCCTCACGCAACAGAGGAACGAGATGATGGATATTTTCACACAAATCCTTCGACGACTACCAACAGGGGTTGCATCTTCCTTGAGTGGAGGTTTCACTCCCTTCAAGGTACAAATCAACTTCGATATTCCTATATTTGAAGGTCATATAGACACAGATGATGTAGATAAGTGGTTTAATTTACTAGAAGGGTATTTTTTTGTCCATAACTTTTCGAATAGATAAAATATTACTTTTGCGCTCCTCAAAGTCGTTCCCCATGTCAAAGATTGGTGGGAAACTTTCTGTGAGAAAAAGGAAATAGAGGAAACCTCATTATTTACAGTCACGACCACCTGGGAATCATTTAGGGATGCTATTAAGGAACAATACTAACCTGTTGGAAGTTATGAAGACTTGTATGCCAAATGGACTACACTACGCCAAGAAAGAGACCAAGCAGTGCCAGAGTTCACAAATATCTTCCATACCTTGTGAACCAAGCTGGGTATCAAATATTCAGAGAGACATCTGGTTCTCAAGTATCACGGTGCTCTGCATATATACATCTAGACCGAAATGGATTTTCTGGACATCTCGTCCTTGGGCACAACCTATCGATATGTCGTCAAAATCGAGCAGAAGATCAAACAAAACACGCGCCAATTTGGGTCTGGGAACCCCTCACAACAAAAGCCAGGAAAGGGTGGCCCCAACCCATAGAACAAATGATAGAGAAAATATGGATAGTATCAGGACAACCATTCCAAGCCGCAAGCAAAGAAGGACACCAAAAATACAAAGAAAGATACCGGGAAGTTGTGTGACTTCCATAAGAGCCCTTGGCATAAAACTGCCGACTGCCGCTCAAATTAGTCACTGGTGGCCGAAGTGAAAGCCTCTGAATCAGATGCGGGTTCTCACTCTGAGTCAGAACCAGGAATATTAAGATGGATTATTGATGCGGAACCCAGTGCCACCGTTTCTGCCACCAAGCTCCAGCCTGGTGAACCAGATAATCCAGAAGAAGGAGAGTGCCTCTTCCATTCACAGATGTGGGTAAAATGCACCCCGTTGCACTTCATCATTGATAGCGACAGCTATAAGAACCTCATATCATTAGAGTTTGACAAGCGGTTGGATCTACCGACAACGCCGCACCCACAACCCTACACCATTGGATGGCTCCATCAAGGAAGTGATTTCCGCATCAACCAATAGTGTCGACTGTCATACGACATCAAGCCATTAAAGACGAGGTATTGTGTGATGTTTCTCCTCTAGAAGTTTGTAATGTTCTTTTGGGCCAACATTATTTATGGAAACATCATGCTATATATGAGTCTAGGCCTCGTAGTGTTATTATTACTTTGAACATGAAATTGTACAGGATACTTGAGGTAGTCCCTCCTAATTCTAATTCATTGATCTCTGCTAAGAAATGTAGGAAGGTCATCTCTCAAACCAAGAAATTTGTCTTCTTTGTGATTCACTCTCAAAGTGAGCGGAAGATCATAGCCACATCAAGGGCCTCCGTGACCAATATCTCCACACAACATAAGCAAGTGGATAAGGTCGTGGAAGAATACTCAAATATATTCTCCTCTCCTACCGGGGTACCTCTGCATTGCAAGGTCAAGCATCCCATCGATCTGACCCAAGGTGCATCACTACCCAATGGGCCAGTCTACCGCCGCTCTCTGTTAGAAAATGAGGAGATCAAGAGGCAGATCCAAGAACTACTCCACAAAGGGCACATCCGTCCCAACGCATCACCTTGTGGGAGCCCAATCGTGATGGTGCAAAAGAAAGAAGGGACTTGGCAATTTTTTATTGATTTTTGGGCCCTAAATAAAATCACAGTTTGAAACTGGTCCCTAATTCCCTGAATTAACGACCTCCTTGATCATCTCATGGGGGGAAAATACTACAGTAATATTGATCTGAAGTCTGGCTATCACCAGGTCCCAATAGAACAAACATATGTATGGAAGACTTCCTTCAAGTCAAAAGAAGTTCTTTTTGAATGGTTGGTCATTCCCTTTGGTTTGACAAATTCTCCAGAAACTTTTATGAGGACGATGGATGATATCCTACAATTTTTCACCAATACTTTTGTAGTGGTATATTTGGATGGAATCCTCATCTACAACAAGACTTGGGCGGAACACTTGCAGCATATTCAACAGGTTCTGCACACCCTGCGACACCACAAACTATATGCAAACTTGAAAAAATTCTCCTTCGGCATGGACAAGGTCCATTACACAGGATACATATTTGATCAACATGGTGTGCATGTGGATCAAGCTAAGGTCCAGGTCATCCATGACTGACCAACCCCAACCAAACTCACTGAACTTCATATCTTCTTGGGCCTTGCCAATTTCTATCGCAGGTTCATGCTGGGATTCTCTCATATCGCATGGGCCCTCAGCCAAGTAACTAGGGGTGGAGGTAAGGCAAAATTTGTGTGGGGCCTATCCCAACAAAAATCCTTTGATGAATTGAAGAAGAGTTTGTGCTCATCCTCGGTACTTTCATTACCAGACCTGCAACATCCCTTTGAGATCGAGACATATGCTTCAGATTATGATGTGGGCGTCGTTCTCACTCAACACGGCCACCCCATGGCATATCATAGTGAGACACTATAAAATGTTGTTCGTAACTACCCTACTTACGAAAAATAAATGTACTCCAATGTGAAATTATGTTGCCAGTGGAGACATTACATTCATGGGAAGGAGACAGTCATCCACACTGAACACAAGCCACTACAGTTCATGCAGACCCCAGGAAAATTGCAGAATAACCTCCATCAGAAGTGGTCAACATACTTACAATAGTTCCACCTCAACATCAAGTATAAAACAAGAAGTACCAACTGAGTTGCTGACTGACTCAACCGACCTCCAGTCGTGACACTCACCACAGTGCTAGAATCTTGCGGTCACGAGACCTCTGGATGGCCCCACCTCTACGAGACATACCCTGACTTCTCCACCACCTAATGTTGGGTGCCAACTCAGTGGTCACTAATTTCCATCTTCAGGATGGGAGGTTGTGTCATCTGGGCCATCTCTGCATTCCATCAAGAGAGTGCACAAATCTTATTTGGGAATCTCACTACAGTCGGGTGGCAGGACACTTTGGCATCGAAAAGATAGTGGCAGTGTTTCAGAAACATTTCTACTGGCTGAAACTTTGACAGGATGTTGGCAAGTATATCAGGTCCTGCACCGCCTGCACTATTTCCAAACTGACCACTAATAAACAAGGCTTTTACACCGCTCTTCCTACTCCTAAAAGAATATGGGAATCCATCTCAATGGACTACATGTCGGGCCTCCCGTCCACCAAGCGAGGAAATGTCTGTGGTTTTGTGGTTGTTGATCGCTTTTCCAATATGGCAATTCTATCCGCCTACAAGAAGAACATCACAGCAAAATCCACTGCCAAGATCTTCATTGAACGAGTATGGGTACATTTTGGGATCCCAAAAACCATTATCTCAGACCGTGACAGTCAGTTCCTCAACTCATTCTGGTCGAGCCTCTGGTCACTGCTAGATACCAAGCTCACCAAATCCACTACCTTCCACCCCCAGACAGATGGCCAAACTGAGGTCATTAATCGGATGGTCATACATATCCTGCTCATGTACAATTAAAACACCCCTGCACATGGTATGAGAGTCTTCCCTATGTACAACATAGCTACAACCGAGCACTACATATCTCAACTGGACACAACCCCTTTCAGGTGGGGTTGGGATTCCAACCATTGGGCCCCATGGATGTTGAACTACCCCTGGCGAACACCTCAATCGACTCATCCCCTGCTCCACTAGAATTTAACAAAGCCACCCGGTTCATTGAGCGGATCCAGCACATCCACCAACTTATACAAAATTCTAATGCCAAGTACAAGCAGCGCCATGATCAACATCGGGTGCTACATAAGTTTCAGGTGGGTGACAAAGTTTGGTTGCATTTGCAGAAAGAACGCCTTACAGGGCCCCATCAGAAGATTTTCCCACTTCATTATGGGTCATACACCATCACCAAGGCTGTGGGTGACAATGCTTTTGAGCTCAACATTCCCCCCTTCCTTTGTCTGCATCCAGTCTTCAACATGGCTCTCCTTCGACCATATTTCCCACCATTATTGGACACCTCAAAGATAGCAGAGCAGTTGACACCAACAGATCTCAACCCTGACTGCATGTAATGGGATTCCAGTGATAATATTGTGGACACACATATCAAGGGTACTCGATAGAAAATGATACATCTTTATCGAGTTGTCAAAGCAGGGCAGCTCCTGCACCAAGGCAAGTGGCTCACTCGGGGCCAAATTCAACAGAAATTTCCTCATCTGATGGGGTAACTCAACATAATGGAGACCATTTCTTCTTAAGGAGGGAGGATTGATCCAGGTGGATATCGGTGGCCACCCACCTATTCCACTGTCTCGGAAAACAGATTTCCAACTTGGCATTTTTTCGACAGTTTTTCGGGTTCCAAACTTTCGGGACCGTTTTGAGGCCCTAAATGACGTTTTTTAGGTATTTGGGGCCCAAGGAACTGCCAAAATAATTTCCCCGGGCTAGTTGAAATTTTGTATTCTCGATTAGAGCTTTCCAACAAGCTATTATGTGCCTAAAACAAAGATTGTATGCAAAAGTTATGACCCCAGGAAGTTGATGTACTAAATTACCCAAACGAGGCATATGATTTTTGGCACTTCATCTCCTAGGGTTAGGTTTTTGGATGTCTAGGATTTTTGACATTCCTGTTTATTTTAAAATTTCTTCAGAGCCTCATTGTAACCATCTTCTTGCGAATGAGTGCATCCGTCACATCTCTTCTCAGAGATAAGCCCCCACCATTCCAACAAGCTTGTTTTCCGCTGCATTTTACAATTTCATCTTATTTCCTTATTGAATAGAAAACTAGTTTTACTGTATCTCTGTTATTTTGTGTTAAGAATGTTTTAATAATCTGTATTCATTTCGTTCTGCTCATAAAATCCAGATCATAAGTATAAGGGAATACACCCTCCCTAAGGTACTTTCATTTGCTTGTTTTGAAGGAGATGATTATGCACAAGTTGCCTTGGATAATTACAAGGGAGTACACCCTCTAAGGTATTCTTGTTTTGGTTTGAAAAACCCTAGGAGTTACAAGGGAATACACCCCTAGGGAATTTTCAAGTCAATTTCTTTATCCAAGATTAACTTTTGTAACTTTTATTGCTTTTCAAGGTGTTTTTTCCAAGAGAAATACAATGGCGTATACCCTCTCGGCATGAGCCCAAGGAGTCTAGCTATACGGGAACTACAAGGGCGTATACCCCCAAGGATTTAGCCAATATTATTCATATCTTTGACCCCATTACCCAATATTCTAAGGCACTGATCAATTTCAAGTTGCATTGGAGATACAAAACAATTGTCTCAGCAAACATGAAATTTCAACCTTTGCAAACATTCTCTTTTGGATAGTGATCTTGATGCCTTGGGGATTTTTCCTCCCTCCGAGAGTCCCTTTTCTTCCATGATTTATCAATTTTGTACTAATTTATTTCCTACAGCCATTAGGCTGCAGAAAATCACTAACCCTAGGTGCTAATATCTCTCTAACTAGCCCCTAACTTTCCTCCAATTTTTAGCCATTAATTCCACTAACTAGGGCACACTTTTTAGACTAGTTTTGAGGAATTTTATATGGATGATTTTGCTGCTACATGTCACTGAATGCTACATCCATAAGGCTGACAATTTACTGTAGAGAATAATTTTATAACAACTTTGTTTATTCAGTCTTAAAGTGTTATGATCGAGTCATAATAGATTACTAATTTCATTGATGATATTTCCAATTGATCTTGTTCTTTATATGTTGATTTGGATACTTTATTTACTGATATAAATTGTCATCCACTTTTGCAAATTAGGGAGAAAAATATTAACTTGTTGATCCCTACTAACACATAGCATTACAATGTGTCTTTTTTTGTGTTTTGAGCAGGTACAGGTGCACCGCCAACTATCTCTTCACTTGGTATCCATTTACCTCTCTTCACTTACCATTTTAAACCAATATATTCTTCCATCACTTGACCTTCTGGGAGACTTATCCTTACATTTCCCTTCATCCTTTTCATTCCCCTTAAGGTCACCAGGATCACCTCCCTAGAGTGACCTAGTGACCCTTGAAGTGTGGGACCTACATCAAGGTGACATTGGGTGTAGGATTCCCAAGTTGTAACACTTGCTTTTGATGTTAGGTTGTTATTTTCCCAACCTACAACTTGAGCTATAACATTTTGGCACCGCTGCTGGGGAGGATTCAAAATCCTCCTCGTGCCCTAATCGACACTTTTGGAAAGTCTCTTTCCCAAATCCTTCACCCCGAGATTTCCTGGCGACTCAACTCCAAGAACCTACCCTTTTTCCTTTGAAAAACCTTCTTCAAAGTTTGTATGGCGACTCCAGAATTTCCCGAACCCACCTTTCTATTACTTACCTTTCCCTTGCTCTCCCCTTTCATCCTTTGATAAGCCTTTCTCTCCCCCAGAAACTCCTTTGAGGTGTTCTTCTAGTCGATGGGACTATGGCACCTTGGAATCAACCAAGACCTCCCCATTTCTCATGGAAGAAAATTTTGCAGATGGAAAGGGAAAAAGCCGCTAATAAATCCACTGAAGAGTTGATGAACTAAGTAAAAGAGTTATTTCATGAATATGTCGAAGACCAAACCCTCACAGATGAAGAAGCGTTTGAGGAACATTCTTTTGAATAAATATTCCAAGAAAATCCCGATGAATATTATCACGTTGAAGATTTTGAAGAGAACATTATGAGATATGACCCTTTCAAGGATCTTGATGACAACTTGTTCCATGATCCTAGAAGTGAATGAGCACTAGAAGATCCACTAGATATAGATTATCACCATATTAACACTTTCATACATATTGGAAAACGTTGGGACATGCCTCTTTTCAACTTTTACGGAGACCCCAACTTTTTTCTTCTTCTAGACTTGAGCCCGTCTCATAGCTCACTTCTTCCCCTCAGGAGAAGCATGGGGTATTCTTGAGTAACCTCACATATTATTAGTATTCAGAGAGTAGCGACTGTGTTGATGAGGATGAATATGATCCATAATTTACATATGATATTCTACTCTGGAGATGGATATATCGGGCTTGTGGCTATGCTTGCAGGCGAGAGTTCCAGGATGATCGAGATTGCAGTTTCTCTTTTCAACAAGATTTACTCCCTCCCACCCATCTCCATAAGTTTTATTTCATGATTGATTATATGTGTATTTATGCTCATTATTACTATGTTCTTGACTCATCTTTTTTGTTTCACATGATTAAGCATAGGGGTAAATGTCTTCGTCTAATGATCAAGTAGTTGCACTGGTTGTACAATTTCACCTGACACCTTTGGGACTTGTTCTTTAGGGTCCCAGGACCCAAGGTGAGTAGGTAAGTCATTTTGATTCCATGAATTTTCATTTTGATTTCTCATATTAGTTTAAATTCATTTCATTTTCGTTTTTATCTACTTGCATATTGATTTCATGCTTAGTTTAAATATATATATATATTTTTTTAAATGTCAAAAAAAAAAAAAATCCTAGCTGAGTGGGTTATGATTATAATATGAGAACAAGGATGAGTAGGCCATCATTTACTTGACATTTTGATGTTTCCTTGTAGGCACAGGTCTACCAAGAAATGTTGTGGTTCTCATGCACTTTACGACGAGCACATATCCCCAAGTAAGAGCCAGATGTTATCTCCATTTTGTGGATAACTAAAGAGATTATGTCTCGAGGTTCTCAGCTTGCAGATATGGAGTGTCGAGAGACTACATAAACAACAATACCCTTTTGCACAGATGGGAAACCCACTCACCACCACAGATGGTCACAGATTTGCAGATGGAATCCACCACACCAGATAGCTTCGAGAAGGAAGTGGGTGTTGCTCCATGAGGTACAAGTCAGTATTATGGTGATCATCATTTCAATATTTAAGCAATTTGATTATGTTGTATCTCATATTTCTCTAGATTTCATTATATATTATTGGACATTATGCCTTTTTCCCTGCTTCACCTTGGTGGTTGACATTGTTCCCTAGTAAGTGGTTTTCCTTGGGGATGGTTTTTCTACTAATAACTTTCTTAATGATCCATCATACCATTCCCGACCATACTTACCACTTTCCATCATTCCTCCCCTCCATTTCCTCATCTCTTGGTATTTTAGGATGTATTGACCCAAGAAGGTGTTGTCCCTCATTCTATGAGAAGAAGGGTCCGAAGTCCCGAAGGGGTTGATGTTGGGTAAAATATAAAATTCTTGTATAAACCTACCAGATGCTTCTCCCATGGATCACCCTAGAAATAAATGAAATGTTTACCTTTGAGTAAAGGGGACTCAGAATATAATAAAGAATGCTTGAAAGGTTAGTTTAAGTATAGGAGGTCTCATTAAGAACCGACCTATCACATCCATGGATATCTAAGGGTATGCCATTGTCATCATATGGTCACCAAACCAAGGCAATGGCTCTCAGTTGCATGGTTGAGAGAAAGTGGTCTCATCACGAGCCAACCTTCTTATCTCCACTAGGCGTTTGTGGGTGACATTTCCATCATCTGGTCACCACGCGAGGGCAGTGTCCTTCAATCTCTCCTTATTCTATATTGAAATAAAACAAAGAAACAAAGATAAAAGGAAATTGATGGGCATGGAAAAAGTGCATTATGGACAAAGGTACCACACACCCTCTACAAAGGCACACATGAATGAGACACTACGACCCCTTGTATGTCATGAGGACTACACCCATTGAGTCTTGACCCCATCCACTCCATCTACTTTACATGGATTAGAGAGGGATATCTTGGAAACTCTCCTTGACCTAGGGAAATATCTACCCAATAGGACACCTCATCAACCCTCCCATATTCAAGCTTGACAAGTCGCATAGTTTCATTGAGCAATTAATTATTTAATATAGTGATCTTTGATGCACATGCTTAGATGGATTATTTATTGATTGGATTCACTTATCATGATGTTATGACTTGATATCCTTGGAGGGCATGCTCATTTGTCTTTGCAGGACCTAGTTGGTGGAATGGAAGAACATCTTAGCTTGGGATTCCATCGGGCTGCAAGCCCACAGGTTGGATGCCAAAGGTCCACATGTTAGATCATGGAGATGAAGTATTGGAGACCTATAATATGATGGGGAAGACTTAGCCTAACCCTCACATGCCCAATTGTTTTCCCAGGAGGGGAAAAACGTCTTATTTTTTCACTTGACGTCAGGTTTGGGGGGTTAGGGGATGGTGGTGAGGTGATATGCATTGGAACTTGGACGTTTTTAGGTGTTCGAGGCTTTGACCATGAAGGAAGACATTTGGATGCTTGACACATGGCTTTCAGAAGCCTTACTACCCTCCTACATCAACAACAAATTTCTACTAGTGTCAAAACGTCCCCTAAACGGGTGACATGCATGTAAATTAGGGTTTTATTTGTCCAAAAGTGAAATTTTAAAGTAATTGTTTAATATTATTTTGTAAAAGGGGCAAGATTAGGGTTGTTAACCCCTAATCTTGTTTTTTACCCTAAAGTATGTGGAAAAACTATTTTATCTACATTTTGTATAAATAGAGATCATAAGATCTCATTTTAAAAACATAACTCTCCATTGTGAGAGGCTATTGGACTTAAATTTTTGCTAGCTATGAGCATTCTCTCTCTCTCTCTTTGCACTTGTCTTGGATTTTCTTGGCTATTGATGGAAAAGTGATGTGCTACGCTTGGAATCTCTTTCTCTTGCATGTGGATGTTCTAAATCTTGGAGATAAGGGCTTGTTCAAATGCTATTTATGAATTTGGTAAGAGAAATTTGCATTTATTGACTAGTTATATTGCTTTAAAATCTATAATTTTCCACTTGTCAAACCCTTGGGAGAAGTATAAGGGCATACACCCTCCTAAAGGTACTTTCATTTGCTTGTTTTGAAGGAGATTATTATGCACAAGTTGCCTTGGAGAATTACAAGGGTGTACCTCCAAGGTATTCTTGTTTTGTTTTGAAAAAACCTAGGAATTATAAGGGCGTACACCCCTAGGGAATTTGCAAGTCAAATATTTTATCCAAGCTTAACTTTTGTAAGGTCTATTTGCCAAGAGAAATACAAGGGTGTATACCCTCTCGGCATGACCCTAAGAAGTCTAGCTATACTTGGGAACTACAAGGGTGTACACCCCCAAGGATTTAGCTAAGATTCTTCATCACTTTTACCCCATTACCCAATAGTCTAAGGCACTGTTCAATTTCAAGTTTCATTGGAGATACAAAACAATTTCCTCGACAAACATGAAATTTCAACCTTTGCAAGGTTTCTCTTTTGGATAGTGATATTGATGCCTTGTGGATTTTTCCTCCCTTAGGGTGTCCCTTTTCTTCCATGATTTCTCATTGTTGTACTAAATTGTTTCCTACATCCATTAGGCTACATAAAATCACTAATCCTAGGTGCTAATATCTCACTAACTAGCCCCTCTAACTTTCCTCCAATTTTCAGCCACTAATTCCACTAACTAGGACACACTTTTTAGGATAGCTTTGGGGACTTTTCTATGGATTATTTTGCTTCTACATGTCATTGAATTCTACAGCCATAAGGCTGATAATGTACTGCAAAGAATCATTTTATAACAACTTGCTTTATTCAATCCTAAAGTGTTATGCTCAAGTCACAATTAATTACTAAATTCATTGATGATATTGCCAATTGATCTTGTGCTTTATACACTGATTTGGATACTTTATTTGTTGATATAAACTGTCATCCACTGTCGAAAATTAGGGATAGAAAGATTAACTTGTTGATCCATACTAACACATAGTATTGCAAGGTGTCTTGTCTTGTGTTTCGGGTAGGTATAGGTGCACCGACAACTATCTCTTCACTTGGTATCCATTTACCTCTCTTCACTTACCATTTTCAACCAATCTATTCTTCCATCACTTGAACTTTCATGGGAATTCTCCTTACACTTCCCTTCATCCTTCTCATTCCCCCTAGGGTCACCGTGATCTCCTCCCTAGAGTGACCTAGTCACCCTTTAAGTGTGGGACCTACATCGAGGTGACATTGGGTGTAGGATTCCCAAGTTGTAGCACATGATTTTTTGGTTGGGACGGGCTTTTCCCAACCTACAACTTGTGCTATAACATATATGATGTTGTGTATATGTTTATTTGGATAAATTTTTATTTTTATTAGATGCTTGTTAAATTCTTCATGCATTGCATTTAATTGTGGGATTTATTCTTTGTGTGCTTACTAAGTTGAGGAATTATAATATGTTGTATTTGTTGTGTGCTTATTGCATTCATGCTTTTAGATAATTCTATTAGATGCATGGATGTTTTAGCATGTATGCATTTGATTTAATTGGTATCAATAAAACTTTAAATCGGGTTTATTAGTGGGGAACATTACAATTTATTGGAAACATCTTTGATTATACTGTTGTGAGAGACCTATGTTCCTCTTTCAATAAAATGGTTATAATGGCAATGTTGAATATTATGATTGAAGACCGTCCTTTCAATTTTAATTATGGTGTCTATGTGATGTTATTTGCTCTACTTATTTCATTTCTAATATAAAAATATTTGATGGTTTCTATTATGAATGTTTCTTACTTGTGAGTATATTATTAGGGTTTTATGTTAAATGGATCAACACTTAATAATGAATCACCTTTCATCCTCACAACCTCCTTCACTAATATTAATTGTCTTGACTATACTTTAAGTGAATAATTATCCCTTTAGGAGATTGAATATGATAGAACACTAGACTACAATGGAGCACTTTGTTGGATACTTAATGAGAACCTTATATCTCAAAAATATCCAACTATCTCTACTTGAACTTTTCCTTACACTTGTGGGTTTAGAAATAGCTCCACCATTGTCCATTTTGCAATAAAAATGCTTATGTTTGTGTCGTGTACAATGAGCTCCCAAAATGTACAAAATGTATAAATGTGAGTGCACCTATAGGTTGAAAACATGGACGTTAAAGATGGATAGTGAGGCATGGATAAAGGGAGGGATTTCCAAAACTACGTTAAATATTGATAAGTGTCATGGATTTTTTTTTGTAGAGATGAAATCTCCTTAAAACACACCAGTGGCATAATCAACATCACTTTTTTTTCTTTCAAAAAACATTGTGCACATCTTCACCCTAACTAATGAGGGTCATACTATGTAAGGAGGGTGGATTTGAGGGATAAATGTGTCCACTTTTTATTTTCATATTCACCCTACAATCATTTCTTGTGCACACCTTCACTCCCAACCCTTACACAAATGAGAGTGTGGATAGGGGTGAAGGTGTGCATTTGTGGGGATGTGGATGGAGGTGTGTGTAACAAGTGCACACTTTACCCCCAACCCCCATGAATGTAGGAAAAGGGAGTGAAGGCATCAATAAAAATTCCATATCTTGTGCAACATAATCAAACACCACCTTCACATATTCATCCCACTCTTATGATATGCATACTTTTACCCCTTAGCCTTATAGTTTATTCACAAGGTCATATCAACACAAGATCTTTAACAAATCAAACTCCTATGTCACTTTTTCATCTGTAAACTAGTGTGGATATTCCACTAGAACAATTCGTCACAACAAATCTAATAAATAAAACTAAAATGTACACTATGAAGGCTAAATTACTTTATATTCATGAATATTTAGTTACAAATTTTCTACTTATGCATGAAATAGATAAAACGTGTAAAATAGAGAACGTTAAAATAAAATCACACACCATTCAAAAAATAACTCAAATATTTTCTTTGGGAAACCCTTACAAGATTTTAGGGCTAAATTTCGCGAATGGGCTAATTTTCCATGGTTTTTCCCAAAAAACGATTCGCTAATTTCTATTTTTTCTCAAAACCATTCACCCAAATTCCGTAGAATAAAATTATTTTACCTCAAAAATAGCCAAACTTTTATAGAAAGTATATAAAATCATTAGAAATTTGAATATTTTTACAAAACTATCGCCAAACATTTTACATTTTGCATATTAAGGACTGGTAATATTAGTCCATGTTTCTACATTTTAATATAAATTTCCATCCTTAAAAGCATCCCTATTCAGGAGAAAACCCAGCTAGAAGGTGATGTTTCTTTGCTCTCTTTTGTATGGTATGGAAATAATGCAAGTACAAAGGAGAATGAAATCTCTATGGAGTTACTTGAGATATGTGGCCTATTAAGTTGCTACAGAACAATAGCCCTCTCTGTTATGATCTCTAACTTCCCACTCCCAATTTTTTTTCTCTACTATGGAAAAAAATACAATAACATAGAATGGAGCCCCTTCTCCTTCTAGTGTCCTGGTATTTAACATAGTCGCATAGCCATCTAGGGTCAGTTTTTTTAATTTCTTAACCTTCGATTGTGATTAGGTTTTGGACCTTATATATTCTTCTTGAAATTCCTCACATGGCTAGCCCCATGTGCATGAGTAACATGGCTAACGTGAAATCCTCTTATACCATGGTGGTCAACATGATAGGTCAAATTTTGGGAGGCATAACTTTTGCATACAAGATTTGATTGATGCATGGTCTGCACCATTGGAAAGGTATCAAAGTTTAGAACAACGTCAAGGGGTGGGCACAAGTTTTGGGCACTAGAACCCAAAAAAAATCCATTTAATGCCACAAAATGGCTCCCTAAGGTTCTAGACCCCAATTTTTCAAATTGGGACTTCCCACTAAAATGACCTTGCAAACTAATTCCTCCAATTGTTTCCACTCTGAAATCATTGAGATAGATGAAAAATAATATAATGATCCAATCTGGATCATACCTCCCCATTTAGGGAGATTTCCCCCCCAAAAATATTTAATGAATGAGGTGAGGAAATATTTCCTCTACCTTCTCCCTGGAGTACCATTTTTATTTTCTTGGAAGTTGTCATTTCAACCCAATATGCCAATGGTCATGATTCCCCTGTATTGTATTTCTAGACCTCTTCTACAAAAATATTTCCTATGCCAACTCTTCTTGAGCATCTGGTGCTAAATATTCTATGGAAGGTAGGACTTGCTCCTCCTCCCAATCCAACATGGAGGGCCCATAGATTTTGAGATTCTCCACATTCACTATGGAGTAAATGCATGTGTATTCTAGTATACTGAGTTTGTAGGATTTATCTCCCACCTTTTCCAATACCTCAAAAGGACCATACCATGGATCCTTGATCTTCTTACTAGGACCATGTAGCCTTTCCTTATTCAGTTGTAACCATACTCGGTCTCCCACTCTAAATTTTCTATCTGTTTTGTGTTGGTCATGTCTAGCCTTGTACTTTTCCTGTGACTTATTCAACATCCCATGTACTTGCAAATGGATTTTCCTGATCTTCTTAACAAATGTTTCTACTTTTAATGCATCCCCTGTGAGGTCCTCCCTAACTCCTTCTTGTTTTCCATATACAACATCTAAGGGTGAAAGTGGAAAATATCGAAAGCAAGTTTCAAAATGTGACTTACCAATATAAGTGTGGACTGCTTTATTATAAAATTGTTGTATATAGATCATATTTGCATCCCAGGACTTTGGATGCTTCTGATTGTAACCCCTCAAAATTTGTACGAAATTCATGTTGACTACTTTTGTCTACCCATATCTCTGTGGATGGAATTTTGTAGACCTCTTGAGCTTAGTTTCCATATTCTCTCACAATGTAGTCCATAAGGAACTAAAAAATATAGTGTCCATGTTTGAGATTGTGCTCCTTGGTATCCCAAACTGCACCCAAACCTGTTAAAAGAACAAGTTTGTTTCTTCATGCTCCTTGATGGTCTTTTTAATGCATCCCCTGTGAGGTCCTCCCTAACTCCTTCTTGTTTTCCATATACAACATCTAAGGGTGAAAGTGGAAAATATCGAAAGCAAGTTTCAAAATGTGACTTACCAATATAAGTGTGGACTGTTTTATTATAAAATTGTTGTATATAGATCATATTTGCATCCCAGGACTTTGGATGCTTCTGATTGTAACCCCTCAAAATTTGTACGAAATTCATGTTGACTACTTTTGTCTACCCATATCTCTGTGGATGGAATTTTGTAGACCTCTTGAGCTTAGTTTCCATATTCTCTCACAATGTAGTCCATAAGGAACTAAAAAATATAGTGTCCATGTTTGAGATTGTGCTCCTTGGTATCCCAAACTGCACCCAAACCTGTTAAAAGAACAAGTTTGTTTCTTCATGCTCCTTGATGGTCTTTGTACAAGGCATACAAATTCCCATTTTGTTGAATCTGTCAACTACCACAAATAAATAGTCATGTCCCTTCCACGTGGTTGGTAAAACACCCATAAAATCCATGGAAATTATTTCCCAATGTCAAGTGGTTAAATTCAAGGGATGGTATAGACCTTGCTTCCTGTTATTGGGTTTGTTGGTAAAAAAACGTATACATCCTCTAATATATCGTGCTACATCTTCTTTCATTTTGGGCTAGTACAAATACCTCTATAAGTTGGAAATTGTCTTCCCAACACCAAAATGTTCTACAACCTTGGAGGTGTGAGCCTCTCTGATAAGCTACAATCGTTCACCTTTACAAATACAAAGCTTGTCGAGATTGTAGAGTAAACCATTATGGAAATGATATTAAGCATTGTTGTTACCTTTTTATGTATTAATTTGTCCCTATAGATGTTGAAACACCTCCTTTAAGTCCTCATATTCTATTTATGCCTCTTTTTATGCATCATGGGTAAAAGTATCCATGTACATCAAAGTTCCCAAAGTTGTAATCTTGGATGTGGATGGTCGTGAAACCATCACTGCCAACTTTTTTTTTCTACCCTTCTTATACTTTATGACCAAATGAAATTGTTGTAAGAACCCCATCCAGTTACAGTTCCCGGTTTTTTGAAAATTACTTTGGACCTGCAAATATTAGAGCGATTGGTGATCTGTTTGGATGATGGTCTCCTTACCCATTACATAGTGCTTCCAATTTTTGATAGTTTGTACCAAGGCATATAACTCCTTGTTGTAGGTATGGTAGTTGAGGAAAGCCCCATGAAACACTTCAGAATGATAGTAGGCACGCCTTCTTCCCTACATCAGGACTACTCTCATGGCATACCCACTTACATTTATCCCAACTTTGAAAGGATTCTGCAAGTTTAGTAGCGTGAGCATTGGTGCTTGAATAATCTTTATTTTCAGCTCATCAAATTCCTTCTGCCAATTCTCCCCCAAATGGAAACTTATTTCCCACTGTTATTGCATGGATTGGTGCAGCTACTATAAAAAATGAAGCTATGAAATTCTGCAAGTACAGTGTTTCCCAAACAAAGCTCCCAACTTCTATGCAATTTGTAGGAACTAGAAATTTCATGATGGACTCCATCTTGGTGAGTTGGTGAGATTTATCTTGATCTCACCTCCACCGGTCACATACACTAGATACACCAAAGACTACAAAGAAAACTCACATTTCTTGATATTGGCCAGAAAATGGTGCTTCTTCAGGGTCTCTAAGACCTTCATAAGATGTGAGATGTGCTTCTCCTAGGTAGCAATATATACCAATATATCATCAAAATAGAAAATAACAAATGAATCTAGATAAG
This sequence comes from Picea engelmannii, assembly GCA_009831015.1. NCBI lineage: Eukaryota > Viridiplantae > Streptophyta > Pinopsida > Pinales > Pinaceae > Picea > Picea engelmannii. The sequence continues at coordinate 60,271 of ML802382.1, forward strand.
GGAATAAAACATCATGCATTAGTCTCATAAATGGAGTTGATGCATCACATAAACCAAATGGAATAACCATCCACCCATACAAACCTTGCCTTATCTTGAATGCAATATTCCATGCACATTCTTCTTTGACTTGTACCTTGTAATATCCTGATTTCAAATCCAACTTAGTGAAGTACTTGGCATGCTGCAATTGGTCCAATAGATCATCTATCCTTGGTAGAGAGTACCAATTCTTTAGTGTAATTTTTTTCAATGCCATATACTTGATACACATTCTGCAAGTCCCATCCTTCTTAGGCACAATTATGATGGGTGACCCACAAGGTGAGGTACTTGATCGAATAACACCCTGCTCCAACTACTGCTACAACTGCTTATTTATTTTGTTTTCTTCCAAATTGGATTATCTATACAACCCAATATTCAATAAGGGGGAGTCTTGTGATAATTGGATTTATGTGCTCCACTTCCCTCTTGGGTAGTATCCCATTAATCTCCTGGAAAACTCCCCTATATTCCTTTAGAAACTCTTTCAATTCATGTTTCTACTCCTTAGTACACTCTTCCATGGATGGATTTACTTCTAATGACTCTTCATGTGACTGATTTTCTCTTAGAAAAAGTAAAACATATTTCTTGCTAGAACTAATCAGTTTCTTAGCATGATTGGCACTTACCAGTGAATTTTTTTATTTTCCTTAGTGCGAGTTAATTTTGAAGGATTTTCCATCCTTTATTAGGTGGTACTAGTTGGCTCTCTACATGAAGATAACATCCCTTGTATACATGTAGGGGCTTCCAAAAACTACTCTGCATACATCCAGTGGTACTATGTCCAATTCTAATTCATCTATAAAATCAACACTCACAACAAATTTAATATTGCATTGCTTTGTTACCTTGATCTCTGCATGCTTGTTTACCCAACCCAATGGATAGGGGATAGGATGATCATGAATCTCCAATACAATATTTGTAACCAAATCCATTGCTATGATATTATTCTGTGAACCATAGTCGAATATAACATCTATCTTGGTCTTCTTGACCCGATTCTTGATGTGGAAGAGCTTAGTCATCTCCTTCTCTTCCTAGTGATGAAATCTACTCAGATTCACCTCCTTGTTCATAGATGTGCAAATAATATTTTCATCCAAGTTAGAGCTATGTTCAACTTGATTGCTTGAATATGTGGCTAGAAGGTTCTTTTTCTTTCTATCCTTCTTGTGGTTCTTTGAGTTTAGCTCTGGATGTAATTTCCAACACTTTTCCTCGGTGTGGACATCAATGTTACAATGATTGCAATGGTTGATGGTATCTTTGTACTGATGCATAGTGTTTGTTGTCTTCTTATCTTTTCCTCCTTTTCACTTATTCTTCCCCTCCTTTGAATCTTCCTGGTGCTCTTTATTCTTAAAACCACTTGGTTTCCCATTCTTTTGGTCTATGTTTTCCAGGTATTGTGCCTATATGCATGCCTCATCCACTATCCTTGGCTTGAAGAGAATCACCTTATTTTTTAGATGACTATGTAAACTCCCCAAATACTTGAGGAGTACATTTGGGTTCTTGGGAGTGATACCCATCATGATTGCCATCTTTATGAACTCAGTGTTGTACTCTTGTATACTCTACCCATGCCTCTGCCTGAAGTAGTGTCACCGGATCCATTGGTCCTCTACATACCCAATAGGATAGAATTGGGACTTGACGAGGGTTTTGAAATCCTACCACCTAGTTACCAGTAGATCACCCTCCAACTTATGTGTTTATGTATGGATTTCTCACCAGGTTAAAACATGGCCCTTTAACTTCAATCTAGCAAATCAAATCTTTTTCCCTTCATCTATATGGTGAGTGCTAAGATAAAATTTTATTTGATGCAACCGATAATTTAGTTTTAATGCATCAATACCACCTTGGTATAGCTTTATATCCACTTTCACTTCAATCTTGAATAGGGATTATGAAGTGTTAACGACACTCGAACTCGCCTGCTCTTTCTCAGATTCTTTTTGCGACTCCTTTCCTAGGTCTTCCCGATCTCCCGATTTCCCCTCCGACTTGATATCTAAGTTAGATCCTCCATCATCTTTGAATGGTCCAAGCTTTCTTGCTAGAGTCACCATGAGAAAGTTCATATTGTGGTCGATATCGACGACTTGTGCCTCCAACCTCTCAAATATCTCTTCTATTGGATCTCTAGGGTTGTTATTAATAGACTTGTTTTCCATGGCTAGGGTTTCTATGACTTCTCTTTATGTTGATTCCTGGATCCTATAACTTCCCACAAATACCCAAAAGAAAACCTACTCTTATACCAATATGATCTATAATTTTTTATGGATATTCCAATGGGATAGTTCGACACAACAAATCTAATAAAACAAAAATGGAATCTACAATATGAAGGTTAAATTGCTTTAGATTTCAAAAATATTTAGTTACCGATTTTATGCTTATGCATGAAATAGATAAAATTCATAAAATAAAGAACAATAAAATACAATCACACACTATCCACAAAATAACACAAAGATTTGCTCTTGGAAACCATTACGGGACAAAACGTAGTTAAAAGGTGAGGCTGATCTACTCTCTTTTCTCAGGTATGGAAATAATGCAAGTACAAAGGAGAAGGCACTCTCTACAAAGTTACCTAAGACCTGTGGCCTATTAGACTATTGCAAAAAATTAACCCCATTTGTTATGCTCTCTAATTTTCAACTCCCATTTGTTCCTCTCTACTATGGAAAAAAATACAATAACATAGAATGGAACCCCTTCTCCTCCTAGTGGTTTGAAATTTAACATAGCCTGATAGTCGTCTAGGGTTAGGGTTTCGACTTCGTCAACCTTCAATTGTGATAAGGTTTTGGGCCTTATATATTCTTCTTGAAATTACTCATGTGGATAGCTCCATATTCATGAGTAATGGGAATGGCGTGACATCCTCTCGTACCATGGTCGTCAATATGATAGGTCAACTTGCAGGAGGCATAACTTTTACATATGAGCTTTGATTGATGCATGGTATGCATCGTTTGAAAGGTATCAAAATGTAAAACATATTCAAGGTGTTGAAACAATTTTTAAAATTTTTATCCCTAAGACCCAAACTTTCCTTTTTCGGGTTTCGACTTTCCGTAAAGCATAAGCTTCGTTATCCTTCCCAAGCACCCGGTACCGTTCTCCCAAAAAACTTTATTCTTTAAATAATAGAAGGCAAAAAACCTAAAATGTTATAAGAATCCCGACGCATTTTCTATAAAGTTATTTTAATCATGATAAGTTTTAAACCTAATGGAGTTAAGATTAACTTTAAAAAGTTTTCGGGATTCAGGGTTTGCTGAGAACATATATTTCAATACATATTGAATCACGAAATCTCGATCCCCGATTTCCCGAAAGAATGAGAGTTAGTTAAAATTCTGATTAATTAATTCACTAACACAAAAAGTTAAAGCTTAATTTAATCATATCGCGATTTCGGGATTCGGGGTTCAGTGATAACATATCTCTTGTCAACACGATCCCTGAAATCCCGAAACGTGAAATCCCGACCCATAATTTGTGTTAAACTGAATTAATTATGTTTAGTCCTTAATCCTGATTAATTAAGTCTTAAGTTAATCATTTCACAATTTCGGAAATCAGGATTCATCGATGACATACTTCCTGTCAACATGATCTCCAAAATCCCGAAATGATTAATACCGATCAATTATTTTTCTAAAACGAATTTAAGTCTTAATTAATCTTGTCGTGATTTCGCGATTTCGGAAGTTGGGATTCGGTGATAACATACCTCTTGTCAACTCGATCCCTGAAATCCCGAAATATGAAATTTTGACTCTTGATCTGTGATTAGTCTAAATTAACTCTGTTTTGAAAGCATGATTAATGTTAATCAATATTTTTAGGTTTTGTTCACGTTTTAGTTTCCGATTGAATGAAATGTTTCGTTTTTTGAATTTAAAAGCGCCAAAATGCGGCCACTTAAATAAAGAATAACTGGTGATATGTGACACTAATGCGTATCTCAGTAAATATCTACTGCATTAAATGTCTTGAATTCTTGTCAGCTACGTCAGTCCCTTCATCGTTAAATGAATTAAAAGAGAGTTTGAAGGTCTGTGTTTCGCAACATTTTTTGTTTCAAACTATCAAGCGCAAGACGCATTCAATCGAGCTCATACACTCATTTTCTGTGACAGGTTTACCATCTAACTTAAAGTCATGGCACCAAAAAAGGCACCGAAGAAGAGTGAAGATACACAGGAAGGAGATATCATATCTGACACTACGCCACATGCTATCGATTCCATTAAATCTTGGACACAAATCTCTGAACTCCTGGAATTTGAATTCAAGAATTCTCATACTGATTCTGATAATCACTTTCGGGATATAGCAGAATCAGAGCTTCATAAGATCGCGGCGTGCCCTCGGCTTTTGGCGTATAACGATATGATCAGTTGGGCACTGGAAAAGGTTGATATTCCAACGAGGAGCATCTTAAATGATCAAGGGGTCATTGTCGACTCGTTCAGGCCAGAACATATACAAGTAATGTATAAGCTCTCACCGAATCCTAAGTACACTTTTAATGTCGAGTTTTTAGCTGAATTTCAAAGGAAAGAGTGTACTGAGGCAGACCGAACTTATCCTGATTTAATTAAAGATTGGTCGAGATTTCCATCAAAGTTTAGGGCCGATACCCATGGGGTTTACGCCACAGCATCTTTGAATGAGTACATGGTCTATGTAGCTATTATGTTGTGTAGACTGTTCAAGAGAAAGGATCCCTGCCATTTTCATGCAGATTGGGTGCCCTTTTTAGAAGAAGCTTCAGAAGGATTCACTTTCAACTGGAGTAAAATTCTATTTGATAACCTAGCTCAAGAAGTTTCAAACTACAGAGTTGTGAAATCTAAAGGTCAACCAGTGGTCTTTTATATGTCATCATACATTATGGACGCAATTTGCTTTATGACTCCTTTCCGCTTGATGAATTGGAGTTGGAACATAACTTGCCCCCAACCCATTCATGAATATCATTCTACACTTTGGGAAGAAAATGCTAAGAATGCCTTTTATGAAATTTGCCATTTCTTAATTATTCCAATGCATAAAATGTTTCATGGATGTGAACCCCCTCGCATTTTTGAGTCAGTCTCAGGAAATCTCAAAGCAATAGCCGACTGGTTTGTTGATGAAAAATTCTCTTATATTAGGGTTTATGGATGCTCAATCCCTCCTCACGCACTTCTGAAATTCCTCCCGGACAGATTGGTATTGAGGGAGGTAGCACATCAAATAGTGAAAGGTGGTATTGGAATAGAGCTAAAAGTAGCTATAAATAAATCCTAGCCAACCTTCCCTATGTATGTCGGGAAATTTTCATTACTAAACCTCGGCCATTCCAAAGTAGAGGCTGAAGCATTAGAAGAAATAAAACTGGTGAATATTGAGCATAGAAAGCATGACCCTTATCAATTAGTAAGCAGACATTTGATGCACTGTAATTTGAAATCTTATGAGCATGAAACATCTGTTTATGATGATATTTTCAAGGAGGTCAAAACCTTTGAAGAAGTATTGAACAGGGTACAGGCCATGTAACTTGACTCACATGTTGGTTTCATGTCATTTCAGAGTCATAGACGAAGTTGTTTACTAAAGAGTTTGCAGGGTGAATCGACGACCCCTCCTCCAGAGCAGGAAGGGCCTCGCCCAGGGTTTGAAACAAATGTACAGGATAAAGTAAATACAAAAGGAAAAATTAAGGAAGGTGAAATGCCTTCATAGGAAACAAGAGTTCCTCAGATAGAAGAATCAAAGGTAGGGAAAGGAAAGGAGTTGGAAACACCTTCAGAAATCCCTGAGAGTTTTCTGAAAAAGGTAGGAGAAACAACATCAATAGAACTTGGAAGTCCCATTACTTCCTTGAATCCATTGTAGTCTACTTATGGAAACCCCCATGAGGGAGCTCTGTATGTTAGTGATCTTGAGCCTATTTCTAGGGATGAGATTCCTTCATCCGATTATTTCTCCAGTAAAAAGAGAGGCAATCCTTAAACAAGAAATTCATCCAAGAGGAGATATGATGGTTAAAAAACATAGGGTCATTATAGATGGACAAAAACTTAAAGAGGGAGAATTCACTACAGAGATAGCATGCACGATGGGAGATTTAGCGTCGGCGAATATATACTCTGTGGACAATTTGACAACTATGTTGGAACAAAAAGACCAAATGATAGCTTAGCTACAGGGTCAATTGAAAGAGACCGAAAGAAATATTAGTTGGGGAATAAAAAAGGGTCTAGAACAAGCTAGATTAAATGATATTCAAGAGATTCAGAAAGTGAAAGAAAGCTTAGAGGAAGCAAATCAGAAAATACAGGTCACTCAGGCACAGGTCCTAAAGCAAGAAGAAACAAATAAACAATTACAAGATAAGATTAGTTCCATTTCAAATCAAGTGGTAGAGCTTGAAATTTTCTAGGCCCAGGTATTAGGAATACATTTGAAGATAGAAGAGGAACAACAGGGAGTGTTTTTAAATCTGGAAGTTGTCCGAAATTACTTTCAGAAAACAAATAAATCCTTGGAGAATATTCTCTAGAAAGAAAGAGAAGTGAAGGCAGCTAGAACGACTTTCCAAAAAGCAGTGGTTTTGTCAACAAAAGAGGATCTCAGGAAGGCTAAACAACTATCTGTTTCAGAACATATGAAAGGTGATGTGATACTTAAGGTATGGGAGTCATACATCACAGAAAATAAAAGAATAACCAGAGAAGTTAATGACAATTGTCAAGGAATTTTTTATCTTTTAGAAAAAACTTCATTGAACATTGGAAAAAACAATTGTTCAGGGTTATTAGGAGAAATTAACATTGTCAAGCACCAGCTAAGATTCAAGGAAGATCTGGAGGAAATGCAGGTGGAGATCCCAAAAATAAAGGTAATCATTGTTACCGAAATCGACAAATGGATAGTGATGCCGAACTTAAAGTTGCAAACTATTAAGTTCACAAGGAAGTTAATTGAAGATCGTCTGCCCCAACTACAGAAAAAGTTCTTCATATTTGAGGCAAAAAATATACCAGAAGCTCCCAGAGTTTTGGCGAAGTTTTTGGGAAAATGTATTTGTTGTCTTGAAGCGGAAGGAGGAAGTTCATCAACGCAGACATGAGATACTCTTTTGAAGATTTTTGTCATTAGAATAATAAAGAAGTTAGAATAGAAATGTAAACGGCTTGACATTGTTCATTCATGTAACCGTAGTCTTAGGAAGTTGGTTAATCACCAACGAGAAAAATATTTGGTGATCATGTATAAATATATTTTCACAAGACTGAGAAATGGCTTTTGGTTTTTTAGAGAGCCGATTGTATTAAAAAAGTTTTCCATCCATTGTGATATAAATAATGTAGATGAGATTCTGAATTCTGTCAACTTGAAGCTATGTGTTCTTTAACCCTGTTTACAATTTTTATGTTTCTCTTTCAATGTTCTTCTAATGAATGATCAACTATAAGTTTATTTCATACATCTTTTGTAGTTTGAATTGATTTGGTTATCAAATTATTTACAGCTTTTCCTCTGAAATTGCTATCAGTAATTTTAAGACCTGTAGATCATTTGAATGATTATATTTAACACTTAATTAGAAATCACGTTTTCCTCTTTACTTCCTCTTACAATATGAGATTCTTTCGTGATTAAAGCCTCATTTTTTTTCAGCAATATTTCTTTGTTATTTTACTATTCTCAAAATTGTTTCAAGTCCAGGAAATGACCTCAACTGTTATTATATTATTATTTTGAATTCCAAAACTATTTTTCTTATTTTCATCCCTTAAAAACTAGAGCAACAATTTATCAAAAACTTTTAAAATTTTAATTAAAACTTTGTTTCCCATGAGTGTCCCAAATAATAGACAGCCCAACGTAGAACCTAGCCTCCAAGATCAAACTAGCATTGCTTTAAACCTGTTTAATACTATTTTACAAACAACAACTAACCGGGTTGAATTAGAACGTTCATGGGTAGCTATTGAGAGAGATATCAGCATCCAAGAACAACGGGAAGCTAGATAGAGGCAGTTGAGAAACCAACTCTGATTTACCCTTCTTTTTTATTCTTACCCTTTTAAATACCTTTACCTTTACGGATGCCTTGACGGTATACTTTAGAGCCTTAAAGTATAAACTCAAGAACAACACAAGGGATTTTCCGTAAGTTTCAAACACCCTAACCCAAAAACACATTGTGTAATGCCTAAAAATGGCTTTGGAAGGTTCCAAACCTCAAATTTCCAAACTTGAACCTACGAGTAAAATTGTAAGTTTTAAACCTGTGAAGTAAATCAATGCATATAGATTCTTAAGAAAAACAAAATTTAATCAATGACTCATACACAGAGTACACAAAGATTTTATACCGGAAACCCTCAACCGGGAAAACCTTTCTTATATTCATTATATCGAATTTCACCATTCACCATACAATATATGCAATGTTTTTAGGTATTCCGTAGATACCAAAACCCTAATCCCTTAATCCAGAATTAATTTACAAAACCGATAAAAATATAAAAATCCGCTAAAAATAGCAAAAACTGCCCAAATTTTTATTTTCAGGGCATTGCCTCGAGTTACCGCCCGTTTCCGAACGTTATGCGTAACCAAGGGGGGGCATACCTGCCCCCCCCGGGACCCCCCTAGGAAATCGCCCAACACACACGGCACAAACAGAGCACTAGTACGAGGGATCGTCAGACGTAGTTGTCATATCTGTCGTGCCCACACACACACACATGCAAAGAATATAACATATATCCAACATTCTCCCACTTGTTGTTTTCTTTGCATCCAGGGGTCCAGGGGATTATATAGTCAACAATCCAGGGTAGCAATGCCCATTGTTACTCTACACCAAGAGAACTTTTCTATGCTCACAGACTTTGTCAATGAATCTGCAACATTCTTCAAAGTGTCTGTTAGCGCTTTGTAAATTTCCTAGAGGTTTGTTAGAAATAAAAAATCTACGAGAGGTAACTTTATCCAACCGCTTTTGAAGTTGGGATCTAGCCCTTCCAACTTCAGAGAGGGATCTCTCTATATGATTTAGATATATTTCAAATTTTTAAATATTAGGTTAGATAAATAAATAAGTCGGTTGTGTTATCGAGTTGGTTGAGATAGTTTACACATCCATTGGGCTATGGGGTCCGTGTCGTAAAGATGAAATCCAAACCAGAAAAACAAAGGAACCTTTCAAAGGGCGAGATAATATAATCACTGGATTATTTAATAGCATAAATGAGGAAAAGCAGAAAAGATGAGAAAGACTATTACAACAAAGAAGCAGTTAATAATTTCTTTATTGTAAAATGAGAAGATAAAATGCTAAAATCTTTTAAGTCAGAAAAAGGGTATATGAGATAAATCCTGCAACGTTCGTTACTTCCAAAGATTAGATTTAGAAAACAATGTGATAACAAAGCGAGAATAACATTTAACTTAGAGAGAAAAACATCACCAATGAATACACACAAGAATCCTGTAAAATGCCTCTTTGTATTAATGGAAGATCTCTTCAAAAATATTACAGTCTGATAGCTTGCAGGGTGTGAAGATCAACAACCACCCTCAATACTTCGAAAGATGAAGTATTTATAACTCAAAATTACAAACAATCTTGTCATCAAAGATCAGGACGTGGTAAATCTATTTTTAGCCTAACTAACTTAACAAATTTCAGAAATCTAGGAACTGCTTGATGATGTGTCACAACTGTATGCTGTTTTCTGGGTGGACCGTTGGTGAGGCCTCTGCACGACCTCATATGACTGGACAAATGACTGGGCTGGGACAGCTCATCTACTACTCGATCAAATCACAGAGTTCTGCCCATCGGAGATGACTGGGAACGTTGACTTTGAGTAGCCTTCGATAAACTTCATCCATTTCTGTGTACTTGGCGAAGGTAGGTTTGGTGACGAAGATGTATTGAATCTCATGTTGAATATTGATGTCCCACTGAAGCGCATCTAGAAATGTCTTGCCAGTGATGCTGCCTTGAATTCCTGAAAACTTTGAACTGTCCTTAGCCACATCGGCCAGTCTCTTTTTGTAGTATGAGAGTGTCATCAATTTGTCATTGATTACCTTCAGACCAGGAAGACCTTTCTTCTATAGAGCCTCAATCTTACTAAAAAACCTTTGTACCCCTAGGTCCATGGCCTGAACCTTTTCTTCCAGCTGAAGCATTAATCCTCTCTTGGTCAAAATTCTTTTGACCTCAAGGATGGTCTCTGTTCTATCTTCAATTTTTAGCTCTTCCAGCTCCTCCCTGGTCTTAGAATTTAGGAACTTGATGATTTCATTAGCCTGTGTGGGCATCTCTCCCAATTCCGATCTGATCTTCTCAATGGCCTGTTTGCTTCTCTGCACCAACTCATTTTGCTCAAACATGATCTGTATCATTGGCCATATCTCATTCATAGACTTGGTGATGTCTGTCCAGATGCTTTCTTTAACTTCGACCAAAGTTTTACTTGCCACTGTTTGCTTCCGGAGCTGTTGTAACTCTTGTTTGAGCTGTTCTGACACCTACTTTTCCTTGGAGAGGCTGATTTGATAGGAATATTTGAGTTCCTGAAGGTTCTCAATCTCCTTTTTGAGCCTGCTAATATCTGTTTCCTGCAGGTTCATCTCTTCCATAGATTTGGCCAATTCGGCTATCTTTTCCAGAGATGTTAGTGGATTCGTTGATGGGACTTCTGTTACTGATGTTGTGCTCACTCCTGAAAGTGGGACTGCACTCAATGGAATGACTTCCATTAGCTTCAGCTGTTCTTTCTCCTTTACTAGCTTCTCCATCTCAGCTTCCATTTCCTTTAGTTCTGCATTCTGCTCCATGATTAGTTTGAGTATTTCATCTTTTTCTCTTTCCGTCTCTGCTATTTCCTTCCCCTGTGAATCCTCTGTTGGTGGGAGCTTCAATTGTTTCCTTAAGGAGGCTATGTCAGCATTTTTCTTTTTAATCATCTCCTCAGCTGCTTTCACGTTCGAGGGATCGTACCCGATCTTAAGGACCAATTCCTCCAAAGTCTTGATCCTGTTGTCCTTGGCAAAGGACGATATCTTCTCCAACTTCAACTGTGTTTGGATGTTGTTCAGGGACACTTGCAACTTGGATGCAGTAGTGGAAGCATGTGCCAGTGTATAGAAAACCATTTCTCCTGTTTGCTTGTGCAGATCCATCTGATCGACCGGATGCACATCCTTAGTCTGGAATTAGAAAGTGGCCCTTTTGTAATCAATGATTACCTTTGGATCTGAAACCTATGCTTGGAGGAATGCCATATGCATTCTGCCCTTCTCAGTGTCAAATGCCGATAGCAGCCTATGTTGTGCAGTTGACGTCTGCTTCCAGAACTGGGCGCAAGTGCTGCTGGTCAGAGTTTGATTCCTTTTCTTGATTAGATCGTATTTTTCAAATATGCTCAGCTTCGGTCCTACCTTGCCTGGCTGGGTGGTTGTTGGAGTATCTATAGATTTCTTCGGCAATGCTGAGGTTATGATATGCTGGAGGTTTGCACTGAGGGGCGTCCTATCAACCTTGGTCACTGTAGTAGATGGGACTTCCTTTTCCTTAGTCAGGTCGGGAGCTGAACTAGTTTTAGACCTCTTGGTATGCAATTGGAATTCTTCTGACTACACTTCAGTGACAGGCGGAGACAAATATTGACTAGGCCTTTTCTCTTTCGGAACCCGTGGTGTGGTTGTTTGTGATACAGTGGCCGGGGGATCCTGTAGTTCTGCTTCGACCAAAGTGTTTGGTTCCTATACTGTCTGGTTTGCGAATTTCTTGACTTCGGACCTAGATTCGTGGACATACGAGATATTCTTATTTTTCACCCGCATCTCAGATATAATCCCACACGGATCATAGTGCCATGTGAAACTCGTGACGAACTTCATTTCCTTCAGCAGCTTGTCTACTTACTCTCCGGCGTCACGATTGTTGCAGATGAAAGAGCCAATCTGCCCTTTAATTCTGAGCTGTTGTTTTTTCTTTAGGGACACAAAGTGAATATCATCAGAGTTTATCATCTACCTTATGTACTCCAGAGCAAAAATTCTGACAGGAAGGTGTTTAGGAAGCTTGTACGGGGTCAACTCGCACCCATATACTTTGATCTTAGTGTGATCTTGGTATAAATACCAATCACCAGTCTTGGTGTGATCCGAAAGATGCAGGATCCTCTGAACTTCATCATTAATCCTAGGCTCGGGCCTGCCGCTGAGCATACCTACCACTGGGTGATAGAATTGCTCGATGAACTTCTTGAAACTGAATTCTGTGGAATTATGCTTGAGCAAGGAGGTCCACGCGGTCACTGCTCGGGGTCTGCCATCTCCGTCCATCTTCTGCATGGAAAAAGCAAATTTGTCAGCTTGGAAGAAAACGAACAAGTACGCCAGTATTGAAGAATACCAGAACATGCCTTCTGTGGTGAAATTGACAAATTGTTCGTGAATATTGTTCACCAGGAACGTGCTGAAGTCGAACTGGGTAGTGGGCTTCTCATCGGTGGAGAAAATAGACAAAAATCCCAGAATGGGTTCATCTACCCACTGATTCGAATAATAACCCAACAAGGCACATAGGGACGAGATGATCTGGTTTCCTTTGGTCAAAAACATGGAAGAAGGATAAGGGGGATTTGTAGCGGGGAATTGAGCGGATGGTGGGAGGAAAAACTCAAATATTTGAGCTCTTTGGGGGAAAGTCATCTTCTGGTATAATTCTGTGAGAATTTCAAGGCTAAAAGGTGATGTGGAGTCAGCTCGGGGTATTTGCATCATTTGGTCAATGGTTTCAGGCGTGATGAGGAAAAGAACTTCTCCAGACGAGGAAATGATGGCTCTTTGCTCGGGAATGTAGTGGGCTTGGCACTTGAGGGAAAATTCTGGAAAAGGGTGAATCTGAGGAAAGAGATACAGGGGTAAGTTGGACTCCCAGAGTCCAATTTCGTCACTCTAGTCCAGGAAAACTTCTTTGAGCCACGACTGAAGGTCTGCGAAATCGAAATCGCACTTTGTATCTGCAATTAAGCGATCTTTGTCGGCCATTGGAATCCTGTCAAGGTCGACAGGAGGCGGGAGAAACGGATTCTCCTCTCCTTCTGATTGTTTTGACTTTGGTGCCATTACTGCAACAGTACCTGCAAAAAACAATGTTAGAGGGGACGACTGACTGAATGAAGAAAAACGGTGTAAAAATTCTCTGGTGCGATGAGTGGGTAAATGGTGAAAGAAAGAAGAGTGAGGGTAGTCGAGTAAACGGGTGTCCGTTGGGCGCGGGGGACAGGTCAGCTGGTTAACAGATAGGTTATCCAGTAATAAATGGCCAACAGATCACTTAGAGTGTGAGATGGCAGGTGACAGTGACTGAGGAATACGGATGGGTGAAGTGGCGGTTACCGATTGGGGTAAAAATCATGGTGAAGGGGCTTGCCACGAGTGAATGGGGGGGAAGGATTGACGGAGATTAAGGGATGTGACTCTTTTAGAAAGGTGGATAGTGACGTCAAGAAGTGACGAAGGTATGTCAGACAGTAGGAGGCGGTGGGACTCGGGACCGGTAGATTGATGCCACGTATAGATATGAGCATGCCAAAGGAAAGATTCCATTTCGGACCCCTCCCCCCTTAGTTAAAGGCAGATCAGTCGGGGGGGTCCGAAAAACACCTTGAGCCGTTGATCTGTGCGCTAGCTTTTTGACCGTAGATCTATGCATGTCCTTTATCACACATTCC
>ML802383.1:6373-16467 GCA_009831015.1 Picea engelmannii
TTGTTGAACCGGATAATAGTAATTAAGGGATTTCTCAACAATTGATTGGTTTGTTGTCTTTTATAAAAGACTAGTCTTGCTGACTGGATTGGATGCGTACATAAAATACTAAAGGATGACAGTTTGATTATTAGTACATGCACTAGAATTGTATGTACTAGCTACACATGCAATTCTTGTACATACACACTAGTATGTATGAGTTTTCTTGACTTACTTACTAATAATGTCGGTTACTTGTTATGAATGTGTGAACCATGTTTCTTTTCCTTTGTACCACGAGATACCTTAAATTTGGGACGAAGCTTCCTAAAGGGTGGGTGTATGTAACAACTCTAGATGAATACATGCTTAGGGATTATTAAGTAAAATTTATTAGATAATTAATTGTCCTAATATGGTTTTAATTAAACAATGATTAGTATTAATAATATTAATTGATTATTTATTTATTAATTAATTGTTTTTAACTTTTGATTAATTAATTAATTAATTAATTATTACATATCACACTCAATGATATTGGTAATAATTTAAGGGGGGCTTAATAATTTTAAATTGTTTAATTAAAATGCTTTATGTATGCGAGAGAGGATAAGACATTAAAGAAAGGGATAAGATATTAATGAAGGGGGGATAAGACATTAAAGAATGGGATAAGATATTAAAGGGGGAGATAAGGAAACTAATGAGGGGGAGGAAAGTCGGTGAAGGAGGGATAAGGAAGGGAAGGAGTTGGAAGGGAGATTATTCTATGGGAGTTGGGGATGGATTTTGGGAGCTCTGAGTATTGCAGAGAGAAGTGGAAAATTTGGGAGTGAGATTGTATCAGTGCACCGGGGTTGCTGGGGGTTTTGGGCACAGAGGGCCAGGATATCCATTGATATCCTGGAGCTAGGGAGCTACCTAGTTGGCAGGGAGGAACGGTTTTGGGGCAGTGTTTCACGGTGCAGCAGCGGTTGAGAAGGCATTTGGACAATGAACGACTATTAGCATCAGGTTCAGGTATTTCAAATGATGCATTGTTTTAATCTATGATAAAATTTTATTATTATTGAAAAATTGTAGGCGAATGTGCTAACTTATAGAAATTTCTTGAATTTTATGATTATGTTGTAAAATTAAAATGGTTGTTTATTTGATACGGCTTTTACAATTCTTCATCAGCATCAAGCAAGAGAGGTATGCATCATCAGTGGCATCAGGAGGACAGTATCGTCAATATCATCTTGAAACATTGGCTAGCATATTTACGAGTCATCGAAAGTTTTCTTCATCGGCAACATCATCATTCTCGAAAGAATGTTATCATTATCTGCATCAAATATGTATCAGTAAAAAAATGATACCTCATCACAACACTAGGATGACAATACTACACTGGCTCAATCTCACAGCTGTTAAGTTGGTAGCTCAGTGTCAGTCACATCTTGCTTTACATCTAACAACTAGGTCAGAAGCAAGGAATATCATCATCTCGCTTTACGTCTAACAACTAGGTCAGAAGCGAGGAATAACAGTGTCACGCTTTACGTCTAACAGCGAGGTCAGAAGCATGACTCATATTGCTTTACGTCTAACAACGAGGTCAGAAGCAAGGAACACATCAACATCTTGCTTTACGTCTAACAACGAGGTCAGAAGCGAGGAATCATCTTGCTTTACATCTAACAACTAGGTCAGAAGCAAGGAATCAACGACGTCATGCTTTATGTCTAACAGTGAGGTTAGAAGCATGACTCATCTTGCTTTACGTCTAACAATGAGGTTAGAAGCAAGGATCACACAACGTCATGCTTTACGTCTAACAGTGAGGTTAGAAGCATGACTCATCTTGCTTTACGTCTAACAGCAAGGTCAGAAGCAAGAAACACACAATGTCATGCTTTACGTCTAACAGCGAGGTCAGAAGCAAGGAACACACAACGTCGTGCTTTACGTCTAACAGCGAGGTCAGAAGCAATGACTCATCTTGCTTTACGTCTAACAGCGAGGTCAGAAGCAAGGAACACACAGCATCATGCTTTAAGTCTAACAGCGAGGTCAGAAGCAATGACTCATCTTGCTTTACGTCTAACAGCGAGGTCAGAAGCAAGGAAATTATATATACTCCCCCTTTCAGGGAGGGTCCTTTCGGAATATACCAAACTTATCTCGAAAGTGTTCAAACTTTACACGAGATAGAGGCTTAGTCAACACATCAACAACATGTTCATTTCTGCTAATGTACTGGAGCTTCAAGGCTCCTCTCTATACCATGTCGCGGATGAAATGATAGCGGATCTCTATGTGCTTTGACCTGTCATGGAATACAAGATTCTTTGTTATCTTTATGCAGCTCTGATTGTCACATTGAATCACGGTTGCTCTCATCTCCAAGTCAAATAGGCCTGTCAGCAACTTTCGAAGCCATATAACTTCGCAGTTAGCAGAACATGCGGTAATGTACTCTGCTTCCGTTGTGCTGAGAGCAATACTGGATTGCTTCCTACTCTGCCATGAGATCATGGATGATCCCAAACTGAAACAACATCTGGAAGTGCTTTTTTTGTCTGCAACACTTCCTACCCAATCTGCATCAATATATCCACTCAATGTGAAGTCATTATCTCCATCATAGCTGAGACCATAATCCATTCTACCCTTAAGGTACCTCATCACATGTTTTGCAGCCACTAGGTGAACACATCTGGGCTCTACCAGACAATGACTCAAGGTGTTCACTGCAAAACAAATGTCTGGTCTGGTGTTCGTCAGGTACATCAATCCAATAATTTGTCTATACAGTGTGGCATCTATCAACTCTGATGAAGTATCGACCAGCAGCTCAGCTTTGCTTCCATGGGAGTATTCATGGACTTGCATTCTAGCATGTCGAATCTCTTTAAGATTTCGACCGTGTACTTCCCCTGGTTCAGGAAGATTCTTTTTGGACTCTGCCATACCTCAAGATCTAAGAAGTAATGCATTAGGCCAAGGTCTTTCATTTCAAATTCTGCGGCAAGTCTCTGTTTACATTCAACAATGAGTTTTTCTTCTCCAGTTAAGAATAAGTCATCCACATACAGTAGTAATATTATTGGTTCATTGTCCATAATCTTGAAGTAGAGATTTGAGTCTGCTTTACTCTTGGTAAAGCCTAAGCTCGTCAAGAAACTGTCTATACGACCATACCAAGCTCTGGGAGCTTGCTTCAATCCGTATAAGGCTTTCTTCAATCAGAAAACATGAGACCTCCTGTCTTCAACCTCAAATCAATGGGGTTGCTCTATATACACTTCCTCTTTGATAACACCATTCAAGAAAGTTGTCTTCACATCCATCTGGTGCAGCTTCCATTTCATCTTGGCAGCAAGAGCTATAATGGTTCTGATCGAAGTGTATCTGGACACGGGAGAAAATGTCTCTTCATAGTCGATACCTTCCTTCTGGGAAAAGCCATGAGTGACAAATCTTGCTTTATATTTCTCAATACTCCCATCAGCAACATGTTTTATTTTGAAGAGCCATTTTGATGATACCACATCCTTAATTTTTGGTCTGGGAACTATTTCCCATACATCATTCTTTATTATGGATTGGTATTCCTTTGTCATGGCATCTGCCCATTCCTTCTTTTGGATGGCCTCTTCAAAGCATGTAGGTTCTTCATCAAGTAGATTGCACATCAAAGCCGTGTAACTGGAGAATGGCTTTGGTCTTTTCACCTGTCTCGTGGTTCCTTNTGGAACACCATACTTCTCTCCATCTTGAATAAGCTCTCTTGCCCAAGCAGGCTTTCTTTTATGGGAGAAGGTCATTTGAGGAGGTTCTTGAACTTCTGTTATATCATGATCTTCAGGAGTCTCCTCATCAGGGGAAGTTACGACTTCCCTTACAAGTTCTGCAGCTCTGGGAACTTCCCTCACAGATTTTGTAATCCTGGGATTTACAGGTTCCTCTTCATATACTTCTTCAAGCTAACATTCTCTCGATTTCTTAAGTGTTGCTTCTTCATCAAAGGTCACATCCCTTCTAATCTCAATATGGCGGTGACCAGGTATGTAGATTCTCAAGGCCTTGAATACCTCACAGTATCCCACAAATATTCCCTTCTTTTCGGAGGGTTCCAACTTGTTTCTTTTCTCTTTCGGTATATGAATAAATACTGGACAGCCAAATATTTTGAGATGGCTTACCTCTGGCTTCTTTCCGGTGAACATTTCTTCTGGGGTATTGAACCCAAGTGCACTATGGGATAAGTTGTTTTGCACATAAACAACTGCCATTGTTGATTCTGCCCATAAGCACATAGGAAGATCTTGATCGTGAATCATGGTCTTTACAGCTTCCATAATTGTTATGTTCTTCCTTTCAGCTACATTGTTTATGGGTCATGGCAGTTTCTGGGTGACCCTTCAGCTTATAAGGTTATATAAGCCATTTTCTTCACTTTCGATGACAATTGCTTCATTTAAGGTTTCTCCCTTAGCCCACATAAGAACTTATCCATCTATGAAGGAAACTCTATAGTCTTTCTTGTCTAATGCTGGTATGGAGAGTAAGTTCTTCTTTAGGCCCGATACATAGAGTACATCCTTCATTATTATTGAGTTTTATGAATCTAGCTTGTAGTTTGATTCTCCTATTCCCTTGATGGGATATTGATAATCATCTCCAAGAGTTACTTTCTGAGAAAACTTATTTACTAAAATACAAGAGAGAGTATTTTTCTTACCCGTCATATGCTTTGATGCACCGCTATCAATGAGCCATGTGTCCTCTCCAAGTGATACAGATCCTGAGAGAGTTGAGATCAAGACATGGTCCTTAATCATCTTCATAGGTGGTTCTTCATCTTTGGCTATGTGAGCATGTTGCCTTTTGTGCTTCCTCTTGTACTCTTCTCTTCTGACTGGACAATTATTCGCCTTGTGTCCCATATTATCACAATGATAGCATTGTATAGATGAGAGATCTCGTCCCTTGCATTGTCCTTTCTTCTAAAAACTTCTTTAATGCGATTCTTGGTTGTTGAATTTGTTTGATAGTTGTGGTTCTCTATGAGATTCCCTTTTGAAGTAGGGTTTCTTCCTCCCTCCTTTTGTATGAGTAGCTAGGGCTTGATCATCGTCCCTTGCTAGTAGTGCTTCACGATTGGCTACACTTGTCTCTTCTTGGGTGCATTCTTCCCATAGGCTCTCAAACTATAGTTTCTCCTTTCTACCACATACTGACTGGATGAAAGCATCCCAAGGTCTTGCGAGACCATTTAGGGTTGTTATCATGAATTTGTCTTCGTCGATGGTGTCTCCAATCGCTTTTAACTGTTCTTTTATTTTTGAGATTCGGGAGAAATATTCTTGAATCATTTCTCCTTTCTGCATCTTGGTATTCTTCAACTGAGTTCTTAGATTCATCTTTCAATTGATGTTCTTTCCTTCATATAGTTTTCTTAGAGAATCAAACATCTCCTTCGGTGTTTTCTTGGACGATACATACGGGATCGGGTGGTCTTTGATTGAATCTGCAATGATTCTTTGAGCCCTGGTTGAGTCCATCTGATGCTTTGCTTTCTCTACGGTATCTTCAAGTTCCTCCACTTCTTCTTTGATAAATTTTGCTAGGTCATTCTCTGCAAGGATCAGACCGATCCTATACTTTGAGGCACGGAAGTTGTCTATGCCTTCTAGTTTCTCAACAAGCTTTGTGCTTGCAAACATCTTGTACTTGAGGCTACGAAAATGACCAAAAATTGAAAATGCTTAAAATCAAATTTTGACCTTACCAGGAGGTGCGCTTGGCTGAGGCGAGTAGCCTGGTGTCCTTGGATCTGAGAAAATCCAAATTTTACCCCATCAAATCTGATCTGCGGATTTCTGGACTGGTGCTTCTGGTACTCTAGTATGTCTGGTACTTCCGGTACTGGTTTTCTGGTACTTCTAGTACTTTTTTGAAACTAGGGTTTCACTTTCTGGGAGATCCAACCACTAAAAAGGTGCGCTCTGGGTCCCAAATTGATCCTGGGGGAAGGGCACAACTTTCTAGATGTTTAGGGTGCTGAAAAGAGTTACTTTTGCAAAACCCTAATTTGCAGGTGTTGCAACAGTGACGTTTTTCTCTTGCAAATAGTGTTTCCTTCAGGTTGGCTCTAATACCATGTTAATGTTTATGCCATTATTATAGCTCTTTGCATTTCAATAGATAAGAGCATCATAAGAACAAGATCACTGAGAAATACACATTCACAAGAGACACAACATTTATCCTGAAAAACTCTCTAGGGGAAGAAAACCCAGCAAAAACTTCCTTATCATAAATTGCCAATACAATGTTCAAGAGATAACCCAAACCAATACAGATAGTCCTCCCCAAAAGATGTGCCACTCTTCTTCTCCTCTCTCCAACTGGTAATTGCAGCTTGCCTCTTAAGAAAATAAGCAAGTGAGTTGTGTGTTAAAGTGAGGCGCTAGCCTCCTATATATATAAGACTGGCACATGTGAAAGGGTTTCACTGGCAAGCCTAACCTCTCACTCTGGGTGGGTAAACCCACCTTTAAATTAATTATGGGTCTCAATAATAATTGTTGAGGCCGACTTCTTATTCTGCCCATTATAATTGTCCGATGACCAATCCGCAAAAGGGTATTTGGTCCTAATACAATTACCGACATGATTAATCCACAATGGGGATTAATCCTAATAATAAAATAACAATAATAATAAGAATTCTCTTCGCAGTTACATTATTTCAATAGAAAGCCTCCCTGTGAGGTTCCAAGAACGCGTAAGACCAACTAGCTTTTGTATCACCTATTAAACTTACAAAAAGAAGTAAAATTTTCGTTCCATTGGGCATGGAGTTATTATGAGACTAAATCTGAAAAGAAAAGATATTTACAATGGAGAAGGCTTCAAAAACCTTAGTAGAAATAGGTTTTGAGAAAACGCCCATTGACTGGGCCACCAAATACTTCATTACCTTCTAGATTCTGTAAGAGAAAAATATTGTTCTGCAGCACTTGAGAGATGATGAAAGGTCCAATCCACAATGTGTCAAATTTCCCATGCTTGCCTTTATCCTGTCTATAAGCATCCCACTTTAAAACAAGATCCCATGTATGGAAAACGTCTTCCTTATCCTTCTTGTTAAATCTCTCTTTCATCTTCTTTTGATGTAACTCTATCTTCTCAAGTAACTGCTCCCTTACCTACTGAAGTTCAACTAGATGAAGAATCCTTCTAACCAAATCATTTGGTTCCCCTTCTTCTTCTTGAAAACATTTTGCAACATGTAATGCAAGTTGGATAGGAAAAATGGCTCCAATGCCATACACCAACTTGAAAGGAGAAGTGCCAATGGACTTCTTATTTGTCACTCTATCAGCCCATAGTGCAAATTTCAACTTAGAATCCCAACTCCTTTGATTTTATTCAAGCATTTTTATAATGATCCTCACTAGGCTCTTGTTTGATGATTCAACAAGGCCATTGCCTTGAGGATAGTAGGTTGTTGAGTGAACAAGTTGAATACCCATGTCTTCACAGAACTTCACCAAAACATCAGCTTTAAAATCATTTGCATTATCAGTAACAAGTCTTTTGGGGCAGTCAAATCTAGCAAAAATATGATCATTCAAGAAATCGATGATTACAGAATGAGTGGCATTCCTAGTGGGAATAGACTCAATCCATTTTGTAAAGTAGTCAGTTGCCACTAGCATCCACCTATGTTGGCCACTTGATTATGGATTTATCTCTCCAATGAAGTCCAACCCCCATTGTTTAAAGGGTCCAGTGACTACAATGGGTTTCAATGGAAGAGATTTCAGCTGTTGTTTTCCAGTGAACCTTTGACACTTGTCACATGTCTTAACATAGGAGCAAACATCATAAAATAAACATGGCCAATAGTAACCAGCCCTCAAAATATTGTGGGTTGTAGTCTTCCAATAATGTTGTCCACCACAATTGTTGTGATGAAACTGATGCATAACCCAAACTGATTCCCCTTTGTCAAGACATCTCAACAACATCCCAGAGGGGTCTTTCCAATAGAGCATATTTTCATTTATAAAAAACTTGATTGCCTTGAGTTTTAATGCTCTCACTTGTGTTTGATTCATCTCTGGAGGGGCTGCAAGTGTCTACAAAAATTGTATTATACTGTTGTACCACTAACAAGAAGAGAAGTTTGTTGAAACTGGTTGATCGTGATTGTACCTTTCAACATATATTTCAGATTGTGCATCCTTTGCATTTATACTGATAAAATTAATGCCTAGCACTTCACAATTCTCCTCAACAATAAGCTTTGCCAAACCTTGACCCTTAATCAATTTAGTTGGCTTAATGTCAATGTCAAATTCAGTGAGTTTAGCAATCCACTTGGCTCTTTTACCATCTATATCTGGTTGAATGAGTACATCTCTGACTGAACTAGATGGTACATAAGCTATTACTTTGGCATGCAAAATATAGATCCTAAAAGCCTTAAGTGATTTGATCAAAGCATAAGCTTGGTTTTCAATAGGGTCATACTTTACCTCAACATCTCTTAATGTCGTGCTAAAGAAAGCCATTGGTTGCTCCTTCCCTTGATCATTTCTCTGAAGTAACATTGTTGCAATGGTGTCATTACATGCAAATGAAAAGATATAAAAATCTTTACAATAGTCAAGGTTGATCAAAGTAGGAGATGACATAAGATCTTTCTTGATAGCTTCAAAAGAATCCCTTGTTGCATCTTTCCATTTAACTTCTGAATCTTTCCTTAGCATGCCAGTGATGTGTTTAATCAATTCTGCAAAATTAGGAATAAATCTCCTAATGAAGTTAATCTTCTCAAGAAAGGATTGGATGTCTTTCTTAGATTTAGGAATTGATATCTTGTGAATAGATTCCACTCTTGCAAGGTCAATCTTTACTCCTTCAGTGATCTGTTGGATCTCAACTTGTGTGCATTAAAAAGTTTTATGAATGCTCATAGTCAATTTGCTCAGCACATAAAGCAGCATTTAACATAATTAAATGACAACTGTAAACTGAAATGAAAATCAAACTGGACAGCAATGAGAAAACAACAAATGAAAGATGAGAACAGCAAAAAAGAGACACAAACGCAGAATTTGTTAATGGAGTTCACCCCCTTCACTGGGCTACGTCTCCGGGTCCCTCTCCAATGGGTACCGATCCAATTAATGGTTTCAAAATGGTACAAAGATGTTCCTGGAAGCTCTGAACATCAATTTCGGCAACATAATAGAATGCTATGTAAAGCCCTCAAGACTCCTCTCTTCTAGCAATTACAATTCAGCCTTCAAAGACAAAGAAAGCTAAATCATGACAGAGTGAAATCGGCTTTACATACGAACAACAATCTGGAAAATGCACAGCTATAACCTTCTCTCTGTCCTCGGTCGCTATATACAGTGTTCAATACATCTTCTTTTACAAGTCACAAACTGGCAAAGAAATAAAATACCAATTATAACTTAGAAGAGTCGACTTCAACAGGACCGGCATCTGCAACAAGCAATTACAGCTATACTACCTCCACGCACTGCTGAAACAGGTGATATATCCATCTACCTCCACGCACTGCTGAAACAGGATATATATATAGCTTTAGGTTGAACTGTAACCCCGATTTTGATGCCCCATTCTACCTGCGCGATTTCATTTAGCAACAGAATGATGCCCTGTTCTACAAATGCGGCTAAACATCCTGGAACGTGGCTGAAACCCCTCGAAATGTGGCCAGAATCCCGTACTGGTTCGACTCATCTGCTTTTTGTTCCACGAATCTATGCCACATAATGGACATAATCCTCGGGCTGTTCCAACAAATCGCTTTAAACTATGCACCAAACATTGCAACGGATGTGCTACCCGTCAGTTGATTGCGCGACTGCCAGGACTGAGCCGACTAACCGTGAGATGTTACCATTTACCCGTCAAATGGCATATGATTTGATTATGTACCATTTTTTTCTTTATCTTGGATCGGTGTTACCTTGAAGACGAATGACCCCCTGGATCATTCCTCCCCATTGGAGAGCTTTTGGACCTCCAAAAGCCTTTTATTCTGAATTCAAGCAAGAACATGTTCGTCT
>ML802383.1:18842-57557 GCA_009831015.1 Picea engelmannii
AAACAGGATATATATATAGCTGTAGGTTGAACTGTAACCCCGATTTTGATGCCCCATTCTACCTGCGCGATTTCATTTAGCAACAGAATGATGCCCTGTTCTACAAATGCGGCTGAACATCCTGGAACGTGGCTGAAACCCCTTGAAATGTGGCCAGAATCCCGTGCTGGTTCGACTCATCTGCTTTTTGTTCCACGAATCTATGCCACATAATGGACATAATCCTCGGGCTGTTCCAACAAATCGCTTTAAACTATGCACCAAACATTGCAACGGATGTGCTACCCGTCAGTTGACTGCGCGACTGCCAGGACTGAGCCGACTAACCGTGAGATGTTACCATTTACCCGTCAAATGGCATATGACTTGATTATGTACCATTTTTTTCTTTATCTTGGATCGGTGTTACCTTGAAGACGAATGACCCCCTGGATCATTCAGCAATCACTATGTGTCCCATAAGTTTACCTTCTTTTAATGCAAACTGAGACTTCTTTGGATTTAATGAAATCCCATACCTTATGCACTTCAAGAATGTCTTCCTCAAATGTTGCAAATGCTCTTTATGGATGTGAGAAAACATTGTTATATCATCCAAATATATCAAAACAAACTTATCCTTCTCACCTACGAAGGAAATTTCCATGGCCCTTTGAAAGGTGGCCCCAACATTCATAAGCCCAAAGGGCATCTTTGCATACATAAAAGTACCCCAAGGAGTTGTGAAGGTAGTTTTCTCTCTGTCCTCTGGGTGCACTGAGATTTGGTTATAGCCTGAGAACCCATCAATAAAAGACATGGCACTGGGTCCAGACACTCTTTGCAAGATATGCTCCATCTTCGACAAAGGGTAGTTGTCTTTCTTAGAGCACTTGTTCAAGTTCCTGAATTCAACACACAACCTAATCTCCCCATTCTTCTTCCTAACAGGAACTAGATTAGCAACCCACTCAAAATATCTTAGTGGAATGATAATTTGAGCATTCAATAATTTTTTAATTTCCTTTTCCATTATGGGTAAAAGAAGAGGGTTGATAGATCTCATTTTTTGCTTAAATGGAGTGGCTTCTTTCTTCACAGGGATTTTATGCTCAATCACTTGGGTATCTTAGGTCTTTAAATCATTGTATTCCCATGCAAAGATGTCTGCAAATTCTTTCATCAATCTACCATATTTAGCTCTCTGTTTTGCAGTCAACTGTGTGGACAGATTTATAGTTTTGGGGCACTTTTAATCTCCTAAGTTGTACTGAAAAACAATAGGGTCTTCCTCTTTCTTATCAGGCTTCAAGGGTACATCATTCTGGTCAAAAAGCTTCTCAAGTGGTAATAATCCTCTTGGGATTTGATTGTTGGGAAGTTGAATGATATAATGGCATCCAATTTTGTTTTTTAACATAGGATTTTTTACTTTTTCAATATTTTAATTTTCATGATCTATATGGAGGGTTGAAAACTCATCTATGACTTCCAAAAATCTGACAGATTCCTCATCATCATCAAACACTTTCCAAAATTTTACATTGTCTGGCAAGGATGGTCTGTATTTCACTTGGATTTCATAATTTAGTTTTGTTGGCATTGGTGGATTGAAAGTACTAGTTGAAACAACTAATGAATCAACAGGTTGATTCACGGCTCTAGGAATGTATGAAATATTAAAAGCTAGAAAAGAATCAATGTGATTCCATACCTCATCTATGTATGCCTTAATCCTGACATGCTTGGCTTGAAAAGTATTTTTGATTTGTTGGATTATCAAATCAACATCTCCAAATACTTTTAGCCCCTGAATATTCATATCCTTAGTAGCGTTCAAGCCCAAGAGCAAGGCCTCATACTCTGCTATGTTATTTGTCACCTTGAAATCTATTTTGAAGGACAAATGAATTGTTTCTTTGGAGGGTGAAACAAAAACAACAACTACTCTTATAGACTCTCTTGAATAAGCACCATAAAAAAACATACTCCATATAGGAGTGCTTTCCACTTCTGAAGGCTGGAAAATAGGCTTTCTGAGCTACAAAACTGATGACTGAGAATCATCAATATGAAGTATACAAGACCCCAAATATGTATCAACTGAGTATATGGGATGATTAGTAGGCTCCTTCTCATCACTGATTATATAGGCCAATTGAGCTTCCCTATACAATCTCCTTTGTTCTCCTCCAAAAACTGGGACAGTTGCATAAGAAAGGTCCTTTTGCAAGGTGCCCCCTAGCCTCTTTATCCATGCTCTAGACAAGATCATACCAAATTTGGGTGGCACATCAGCTACCACAATGTCCATTACCATGCTTCTCATGGGTAACTGAGATAAATAAATTGCTAAATCTTTTATCAAACCAAGGCACTTAACCTTCCTAGAGTCAAATGAAAATAAATCATGATAAGACTTGGTAATCTCTAAACCCAACTCATCCATAACTTCTTTTGGCATGAGGTTATGAGAGGCTCGTGTATCTAGAAAGCAATTATGTAGAATTTGATCATGGATGTTCAAGGAAACATATAAAGGTGGAGAGGTTTCCTCACGGTCTTCAACCATTGGACTAAGGACAATGGTAGGCTTGTCATCTTGGAGATTTACAACATCAGCAACAATTGGCATGGGTTTAGGCTCAAGGGCTTTAAGGATGGTTTGTTTGAAGGTATCATTCTTCATTAATTCCACGAGTGGTATGGGGATTTTAACCTTCTGAATTCCTGGTTCAAAGCTAAATGAGAAAGGGACTTTGTCAGGGTTTCTTACCTCTTGCACGAGAGCTTTAAGAATTACTTGATTCCTGGTTTGAGCTTGATATTTGCTTGGTTGTTGTTTTGTAGGGGCATCAACTTTTTTGGGAGGAGCTTGTCCATCTTGCTTACCATTACTCTGTTTAGATCTCAAATTATATCTATTCTGATAATCAGTTTGACAAATAGATTCCTTATTTGAATCTTGATTAGCTTGTTGACTAATCAAAGCTTCTTCATAGGCAGACTGTGTCAAGAAAGAAGCATCAACTTTGTCTCCTAAACAATGAATCTCATCATCTTCTTTTGGCTGCTCCTCCTCCATTATTGTGTTTTGAGAAGGGGCTTTGATATTCTGATCTTCATTTGCATTTCTATTCCTTTGTAAAATCTAATGTTTCTCATTATGTATTCTATATGGATTTGGATTTCGAGGAATGAAAGCATTAGGCTCTCTACCTTTTGCAACCTACTTGTTCTCAAGATTCATCTTGGACATTTCTGAAGTCAAATATTCAATCATCTTAGCCATCTTTTCAATGTTAGGATCAACATTTGATGAGGAGGCTTCTCCTTTTTATCTTCTCCTATCTCCTCTGCCTTTCAATTTTTCTGCAACAAGGATATTAGATTCCACTTCAAGTGTTACATACTACATGTCAACGAATGTAACAAACCTCCCTTCCCTTAACAACAAACAAAACTCAGCATCAGAAGCGTTAGCATATGTGATATTTGTAGAGGTAGCACTAGGCTTGATTTCGGTTGGGATCTTGTTGTACATCGTATTAAATTTCTTGGTGAAGTCCGACCTTGATTGACCACTCTCCCTTCTCAAGTTCCCAAACTCTGTAATGTGGTAAAGAAAATATTTCTTATCCACCCATTGTTTTAAGAAAGTATCATCCACCCATTGTTTTAAGAAAGTATCATCAAAAACTTCATTACCTGTTATAGATCCTGGGGTTAATTCTCTAAACCACCTCCTGGCCTCTCCATCTAAGCTTTGCACAAACACTCTCATCCATGCATCTCCGTCTGTGATATTTAAGTTATCAACATAACTATAAAATAATTCAATATGTTCTCCAGTTGTGACCTCTTCTACCCCTAAAAATTTTGGCATATACTTTTGATGGTCTCCAGTAGGCATTGCATTTAGAGGATTTGGAAATACTAAAGGGGCATATCTAGCAGCTATAATTCTTTCCATCTTAGTGGGATTTTGAGGTGTTGCTGCCATGATAACAATAGATGTAGATGCACTGGAAGTTTGGATCACTAGGGATTGAGAGGAGGTTGATATTGAGGATGAAAGTGAGGTAATGAGAGGAGAAAGTATTTTTGGACTTGCAATGGAAGGAGGGAAATAAGATGCTCTGTAAAATTTGGACAATAACTAGGCAAGGTTTTCTTCTCCTTTTATAGACAATTCATGTAAGACAAGCTCAACTGCAGGCAGATTTGTATGAATGTAGGTTGAATTTGGTTCAGTTTTAGATTGAGAAGATCCTATAGAGGATGAGAAAATGTCTTCTACAACAAAAGGTGAACTATCTTCTTGAGTAAGATCAAAAGATCCTTGAACTTCTGAAACTACTTTTTTACTATCAATCTCTGAACTTATAGCTTCAACAATAGTTGGTTTTATTAGTGGATTTTTTGGAAAAGACACAAAGCGATTTTTAGCTATACATGAACTTGAAGATCCCTTCTGTAATGCCTTTCCCTCTTTGATGATCCTCTCGGGATTAGATACTGGATTAATTAGTGGTCGTTGAGGATTTGCTCGAGTATGTGCCTTCTTAGGAGCCACAATTTACCAATGGAGTTGCCAGATAGAATATTACAACCAAACTAATGATGCTCGGTCTTTGTCTATCATCAAATTTGGGACTATGTCATCTCCCAGGGAAGCTTGCTTCACACTCCTCTCCCTGGCAATGACGCCAATTTGTTATCACTCCAGGAGTCTCTACAGGTTGCAGATCAAGAGAGCCTGGTAACTTAATCAAAATGCTTAAATATGTATTGAAAGTGGATCAAAGATGAAAAACTCACTCACTCATTCCTTCACTCAAGGCAATTGAACATATCTAGACAGAATAAAGCTTTCAAGAGCTATTCATCGGATGGTTTATATAAGTCAGATGGATGGAGAATGCTAATTATACCAACATCATTACATATATTGACAACGCATGTAAAAGGTCAAATATAACCAACAAAAGGCTTGTGATCCTTTGTTTACCAATGCAGAGATAATATGACAATCATCAATCATTAAATAATCAAAGAACTGAACATGAAATTCAAACCACAAGTACAGAATAAGAAGGAGAGACAAGGATCTGAGCAATATCAATGAAAGAGACTTGTCATTCCAGAATATATATCAAATCTTTACATCAAGAGAGTACAATAGAGTCTTCAATCTCGAACCCTTTACAAAGATGCCTCAATGGGCTTAAATAAGTTTTACAATCTTGACTAAGATACTCAAAAACTAGATCTAAAAGACACCTATCAAATCAAATCTAAACTGATGCACAATGATAGGACGAGATCCTATTTCTAAGGGATAGGTATCCCATTCAAATTCTAAAACTTTAGCTCCTCCTCGGCTACCTCGTGGCTGTAGAAAATCTTCATTGCATCTTATCTGACACTTGGAGTCATGATTCATCGTTTGAGCGCTGAAAATCGGGTCAACCTTGACAAAAATTGTTACACACAGAAGACTAACGAGTTGGTAGCGCACTGCATGGAGAAAAAGCAGTCTGCGCTACAAACTCCTGTAGCTGCCTGTTTTGTCAAAAATCTTCAAAACTAGTTGCAAAATGCTTTTGGAAATGGAGAACCTGTCTCAACAAAACACATATCACTGCCAATTATCATTCCTATTGAGACTACTCATACTTCATCTCAATAACCATACCATACATGTTTCTCTTAAGGTAGTTTCCATACTTTCATTAAGATTCAAAATATTAACTCATCATTGCTCAACAATCAAACAGAACCTTAAAACATCTCTGAATCAATCATCATGCTTGGGAGAACTAGAAGAAGTAATCTCTTTCATGAAGATAGCCAAATTCTTCTTGCTAAGCATATTCTTGGCCAAATATAAGTGCTCTTCTAGCTTTCTATTTTCTGCTCTTAGGCTAAGGTTTTGTTTGTATATATTGACCAATTGCTTCCTCTGAACCATCTTTCTTCTAATGTTCTTCTTCAACTGGTTACATTCCCCTGCAAGTTCATTTATTTGGCTTGACAGTTGTCTACCAAGTGTGACATTCTCCTGATGTAACCTCTGATTCTTCTCCTGAACTTCTTTAAGCTATCTATCTACATTCTTGAACAATTTAGCCCAATTCTCTCTAGGTCATTGCTCTACTTCTAGGGCTGACTCTAGTGGAGATTCTCTCAACTGAACTATGGCTTCCAATGATTCCTTTTCAAGAGGGGAGGCTTTGAATCTTGATAACTTAGCACTAGGTTTTACTATATCATTTCTTGGAAGAGACTCCTCTGCTAAAACAAGCTTCCTCCTTGATGACCTTCTAAGAGTTGGTGTGTCAACTTTAGCTTGGATAGTTGGAGGATTGTCTTCAATTTCCATATGAGGGAGCTCCATAAGAGGCTCTGTTTGATCTTCAACAATTGCTTCTTGGGCCTTTCATTTCCTCTTATCTCTTTTGTAGACTTGGACAGGTACGGGTCTTTGAGGAATAAGGTCTTGAGGAGACTATGGTGTTTTAGATGTAGAGGGAGCAATAGAAGTAGAAGGTTGAGCTATTTCAAGTGTAAGAGAAGAGGGGGAATAAACTTGTGCTACTTCAAATGAGGGGGCAGAAGACTATGGTATCTCATCTGATGGGACAAAGGAGGCAATAGGAGGTGTTGCAGTCTTCTTCTTAGGGGTTTTGAGTTTTGGAGGAGAAGGAGGCAAATCAATGTGATAATTTGATACAAATAAGAAGGTGGGCAAATCCTTCCCTTCCTTTTTCAATTGTTCGAGGACTATGAGCTTTATTAAGGCATGGTGGAAAATAGACTTTTGAAGCTTATCAGGTTTTCTTTGTGCAAATGAAATCATCCTTTGCAAGCTCATGAAGAGGAAATAGGGTAAGTCTATCTCTTTCTTACCAGTGAAATGGAGAAGGAGCTTGAAATGGTACTGCAAAACCCAGTTGTATCTTCCTTCACATGTGAATAATATTTGAATGATGAAGAGCAATTTGTCATATTCCTCTATCATCCACTTCCTTGACACACCCTCCACTAGATCAACTCCTCTATGCTCAGGCCTGAGCATATCTTGACACTGGTCCTCCTTTTCAAGTCTTTTTTCTTTAAACCATAGTTCCCCTGTCCTAGGGATCTTTGTTATTTCTGCAATCAGATCCACTTTCAAATGGATTTCTAAGGGACCAACCTTTGTCTTGCCACTCTTGTAGTTCTGCACAAAATCCCTAGAAACCTCCTGGTGATGTCCTTCAAGTTTATTGTAGAATCTCCAGCACCCCATGCACTTGAATGAATCCACATGGTTAGGATTTTTCTCGATCAGAGTAGTATCACTAGGCTCGACTCTGACCAAAGAACCTAACCTCTTCTTGGGAATAGGATCCTTTCTTGGAGCCATCGTTGTATGGACACCTGTTATAAACATTTTTGCATCGATATGATTAGAAGCAACCCAAAATCTAACAGATGTGATTTCAAACCTTGGTAACTCCTTTGATGATGAGTTGTAACTGTAGAAGAGTCCCTCAGTACTTTGACGATGGTCTAAGAACTTAGAAAACACCTTCTTGATATATCTTTTTCCTTAGTACTTTTCAAAATTCAAAACAAGGTTTCCCCCCCGAGTTGGTAGCGCGTCTTATGATGAAATGATGATTTGTGCTGACAACAATGGCTGATTTGGTAGTGCCTTTAGTACAAAAGTACCCAGATGTGTTCCAAACTCGTAATCATGAAGAATAACGATAGACATAAAGTCAAATCGTGATTTGAGAGACAAATGATGACTCATAATGGACAAAAACCGACTTACATGACCCATGACTCACCCTTAGTTAAGAATGACTCCTCTTTTGACCAATATGACCTAGGACAATGACCATGACAACCACTTAGTCATCTATTAACCTCATGTGACATCACTCAAAATTGATGACTAGACTCAGTGAAGGGCACACTTTATTAAATGACTGAAGAAACTAAAAACTTAAATATCACCTAAGACAAAAATAAAAAGTTGTTTTTATTGGGAGATAACACTTCTAACAATACATCACAAGATATGTCAATGGAGCTCACATATGTACCAACCAAGTACTATAACAGATCTTCCTCAAAACCATTCACTATAGCAAGTACTAAGAAACCAATAGTACCTCTAAACATGTACCAAGAGTGTCCCTCAATAGATCAATGATATATCTCTAGCTAGTATCAGAACATCATGATATATCTCATAAACAAAGTGTCATAACCTCACTGATAAAATACATAACATAACCAACATTGTACCTTAACAAAAAATGCCTCAATCCACACTCTAAGGTTAGTATCATGAATCCAAGATAGGCATCAAGCATATGCTCCAAAACTCAACCACAAATTATCACCACACATACAAAGATGCAAACCTGAAGCAAATCATCTCAAACCCTGCATAAACTATGTTGTACCATCAAACCATGTTGCAACCCATCTATACGCCCCCTTTTCTAAGGGCTTTACCTCATGTACGCGACTTCACCGCATACAAATCATGTGTGTATGTGACTTTTCTTTAGACAAATTGTGTATATACACAACTATTACCATAGGAGCCCGCGTATGCCTCATAAAATGTAAGGCTTTCCTCATTTTGTATGCATTTATTCATATCTTGTTGTTCTGTCTTCTTCATCCACTTCTGAAAGTGTCCTGGTTTCTCAACACTAGTTTTCTGAGCTTCCATCCTTACATTGTCTTTCTTCCGTGCTTCATTTTCTCTTCTTGCCATATAAAATGAAATATCCCTCATTGATTGTCTTCTTGAATTCCAACAATCCTTGGATTTTTGGCCAAACCCACCGCAGTTGTGACAATGTGCATCAATGTGTCCCACTTGATTACATCTTAGGATGTCATGGAATCTTCCAACATCTTTCCTTGCATAATGTCTGCAATCCAAAGCTTTGTGACCATATTCATTACATGAGAAGTAGTGACCATGAACAATATTTTCATACCTTTGTTTTGGTGCCCACCTTGAAGGTGTCTCTCTTCTGAATTTGCTTTCAAGTGTAGGGATGGCTTCTTGATGTCTTATTTTCTATGTTCTTTTGAAGGTTTCCTTGCTTTGTGTAGGTGCTTGAATTGCAACTTTGCTTCTACCATTTGAATATGAAATACTTACCTCATGCTTCTTAGAAGTGCTAGCTTCTGAATGTGTTGCTTCCTTGTTGTATCCAAGACCTGATTTATCATTTGGTGATCTTTGACAATCCAAGATTTCATCCAAGATTGTTGAGTTGTTCATGAACCTTTTTGACTTCTCTACTTTCCTTCTGAGTTCAACTACTTTTGCTTCCAACTTATGGCATGATTCTTCCTTTTCATTTACTTGATTCTTCAATAGTTCTTCTATCCTTTTGGCTTCTTCAAGTTGGATCTTCAAATTTACATTGTTTTCTTTTCTTTCTTTAAGATTTTCAAGGCTTTTTCTAATCTCATCATCTGCCTTCTTCTTTTCTTCTAATTGACTAATTATTTCATTCTTTAGTCTCTTGATCTCTTCTTCTTTTTCTTCTAATTGAGTCCTTTGCTTGGTTGTTTCACTTCCTTCTTGTTTCTTGAGCAATTGTTTTAGTGCCATGAAATGTCTTTGGCACTTATCTAGGGATTCCTTAGTAATTCTTTCAAGATACTCAAAAGTATCTGAATAATCTCCTATTTCATTGCTAACTTCTTCTAAAGCATCTATAACTTTATCTTTAAGCTTCAACAAATCTTCTTCTTCATCTACAAGATAAATGTTAGTTGATTCTACACAAACTACTTCTAGATATTCTTCTTCATTTGCAGGAGAACATTCAATGTCATTACATTTAGAATTATTGCAACCAGGAGAGTCTTTACCTTCATTGATGACATAGTCTTGATATGCCTTCTCTAGCTTCAACCATAGGTTCTTAGCGGAGGTACATTTTCCTATGCTTTTTTTGACAAAACCTAAGAGTCCATTTAAGATGGTCTTGAATGCCACTGCATTATTCTTCTTTGCTACAAATTTTGACTGATTCTTCGAAGGAACTGGTCTAGCAACAACTGTATCCCAAACACCTACTCATTTTGACTCCAAATACCCTTTCATCTTTATTCTCCAAGACGAGTAATCTGTCTCATCAAAGAATGGAACTTCATTGATATGTTCATCCATTTGTGCATCCAAGGATCTCCTTCAACCTTGCAAGGCTTATAATGAAGGCATGCTCGCATACCAATTGTTGGACACACTGACTACACTGAGAGGAGGGCGGGGTGAATCAATGTAGGGATCTTTGTACACTTCTTTCAAAACTAGGTTAGAATCCACTTCAAATATTACTATTCATTCACAATTAGCTACTTGCATATAACAACATCATTCATCAATAGTAAAGAACATTAAACCATCACCATAATGAACACAAATAACACCAGATATATGTGTAAGATTTTGTATTATGTTGTTACATGAGACTACAATCTCTAGGGTTTATCAACACCAACTGAAAATATCACCAACTCCAAGAGAGTACCAAATCTCAATACAAGACCCAACTTGCAGATCTGCACCAACTGAGATGTGAGGAATCCAACCCTCAAGTACAAGACCCAACTTGTAGACAGAAGACAATCTGTCCAACCTGTACCAATAACCTATCACATTCTGTACCAATCCACCTGTACTATCAACCATTTACATCAATCACTCACACAACATGTACCATCATAAGTGCATCAACTATGCACAACACAACCTATCATATCAACCTATCTCCTCTATCAAATCAGATCTGATCTCATGCTCATTATCACAACAACATGAAGACCATATGCCAAATATCAATTGTATCCCTCAACAAATCTGATATATGCAACAATATTGAACAACCAATACCATCTTAAGAGCTAAACCCTAGCTCACAAAACATACCTCAAACAAGATGTGCCACATCTCTCATAAACATACTCCAACCAAGAATTAAATATTATGCCAATGTAACTAGCTATGAACCAATACTAAACTTCAGTAGATCTGCCTCAGATCAACTCTACAGCAAGCCCTAAAATTCCAAGAGGGCATCCAACAGATTTACAAGCCAAACCCTCAACCAGATTCATAGATTCAACACTACACATATGAAAACCATACCTTTTTCTTCTTGTAGTTGTGGATCTATTATGGATCTGTTTCTCTAGTCGTGATTCTGTTGCTGTGATTTTGTTGTTGCGATTTCGTTGTTGTGATTATGCTGTCGCGATTCTGCTACCGCGGTTCTATAGTCGTAGTTTTGTTGCCGTGATTTTTCTGCCGCGAATTTGATCTATCAATAATACATGCCCAAATAACCTTTCACAAATGGATATTCAATTATGTTCAAAAATCATTTTCATAAGAGACCTTTGCTCTCTTATTTATACTCTCCAAGTAGCTTTCTTTAGGGGTTATCTTCTTACCAACTTCCTTCTTTTAGGGATAACCCACTTCTAACCACTTTGTCCATTTACAACCACTTTATCCAGAAATAGTAATCTCACCACTTCTAGTTGCAACTAATTTATTTTTAATTATTTTCTTTTTGCAACAACTTAACCCATGATTAAATCCTAGTTGCAACCACTTTGACTAGTAAAATTATTATAGGAGATTCTAGAATAAATTGACTTATTTGACCTTCTAGGGGCTTCTAGATAACTCACGAGAGTTCTCCAACTTCACTAAGCCATATCTCCTCAACCGTGAGGAATTGCGTGACATACCACATATCATCGAAAATGCCACGACATGTACTATCCATCTAAAATAGCCTCACTTGCAAATTCACTGATCTTCATTACATTATTCCTTAACCAAACTTAGTTTCCTTAACCACATTGCTAGGATTACTCAACCACTTAACCTTTTGTACTTTACAAAGTGTCTTCCCGTCAGGGATTTCACCATAACGGGACCACTTTGAGAACTTTATCCAAGAGCATCTTCCTGTGAGGTCTTGCTCCATAAAGGGACCACTTTGGAGTTCATCCATTTGGTACTTCCCACCAACCATGGCATGACATCGATGATACAACTCCCTTTGACATCAACCTTGACATCAATGACAACATAATCCAACAACCAACACATCAATGATACAAGCAAATCACTATGACAATACTTGACATCAACCCTTTGACATCAATCCTTTGACATCAATGACAACATAGTACAACATGGGCATGGTGGGATATGAAACCAAAAGAATTTCCTAGAGCTAGGGAGTCGACAAGGTTGCTCATAGTTGGCTAGGAGGTTAATTATCCAATTTGGGTAAGGGAGAAAAAAAGGCAAGGGAGCAACTCAACTAGACTAATTCAAATTGAAATTTGAGGCATTTACTGTTCATTTTATTTCATTCCTGGATTATCATGAACAAATTGTTAATTAGGTTGAATAACAACATGAATCATTATTATTTTCATAGTCATATGAATGCTTTCAATATTAAGGAAAATAAGAATGCTTTCAATATTAAGAAAAAGAAAACAACATGATTTTATTGCAAGAAAAAAATTTCTTTACAGAAATAGAAATTTCAGAGTTACAAAAACAAAAATTAGATTACAACAGTTGAAATTCTGAAGCCATGTAGGGATAGGGCTTTACACCCAGACTACCTTGCAGTCCTTGATCTACTAACTTTAGCCAAGATTATCTTGGTTTAAGGAAATACCTTGATGTACCCTTTGAACCCCCTTAACCCATCAATGATGAATATGGAGTATTCAATAAACAATTACAATTTGGGATTTTGGACATGATATATAACTTCTTCTCCGCTTTAAAGGAATTCTCATTGACTACAGGAAAGTATATCACCTTGTTGGTCTTTTCAATCATAGGATTTAAAGTTGATATGCTTTTCTTACTCGAACTCTGATCCAACTCCCTCTCAACCCCTAAATTGACCATTTTTTTAGAAAAAATAGAAGGAAGGATCAAGAAGAGGCTTACCCATTATTATGAAGTCACGTCGATGGAGTGACTCTACCTCAAAAATTTCAGAGACATTCTCTCGGCCTTAGATGAAGTATAGGCTAGAGGGATTTTGATTTTCATTCACCTCTTGAGCTTCTCTAACCATCTTCATTTCCTCCTCTGTTAGCTTTGACTGTAAACCCTTATCCATCTTAGCCATACCATCCTTCTTAAAATCCTCACCACTATTTCCACTAGCCTTCGCTCTAGATTTAGAAACATCCATTTTTACCCATATCTTCTTCTGAATATTATGATCGTAATCCACCACTAGATGTATATGTCTATGACATCTCACACATTTGAAGGGCATACCAGAATAATCTAAAATATGAGAATGAGATACAAGACCCCATTGAGTAATCATTTCCTTATCTAATCCCTCCATAAGATTCAGACCGATCGAGATTCGACCAATGGTTATCATACCCAATACCCACATCCATGAAAGCATCAATGGAATTCCCTATCTCCTTAAACACTTCCATTAACCAAAATTCCAAGGGTAAACCAATGAGCTTTACCCATATTAGAACAATGAAGGATTTCTCTAGTTTAGCATCATAAAAAGGAGACCATCTCTTAGTAATTAAAGAGGTCGAATTCCATCAGGAAATTTTCCCTCGAATATTTGCCACATCCCAAGCATCCCTAAAAATAAAGGTCATCCACCTTCTGGCTAGGAGGTTAAATTGAGGCTCATAACCTAGAATCGGTTCCTATACCTAACTTAACCAATCCCTTAGAGTTTTATCACACATTCTTCATCCCCGAAATCTACCCACTAGATATTGTGATGTTAACCATACAATTGGATTCATTCTTATATTAACCTCCAAAACCAAATGGATAGATCTTCTCTACTTTCCCAGACACCTCTTACTTCTCTGCAAAATAGGCTCACCACTGCTTTTTTTCTACCCCCACTCTATACCAATACACTCAAAATGAGACTTTATCACCTCTTCCACTACAACCATACTTTGATTAGGCTCATGGAACTAACTTGAATCAACCCTAATCCCCAATCTTTCACCCCCACTTAATCGATCCAAAAACTTCACCACAAGATCCTCCACATAAGAAATATGGATTGGAGAAGATGACAAACCATGTGCAAGAATTGTAGGATTAACAAAAGATGAAGAAACAATCAAAGAAGATGGATGACAAACTACACCATTTCCAAAACCCTTGCTTCATAAAGGTGTACTAGATGCACTTTTAAGATCCCTATCTTTCCTACCCAACATACTCGTCCCCATTAGAAACTTACCACTATTGATCAAAGGCCTATTCTCCCTCAAACAATTCTCGCTCTCCACGATAGGCATAGTTTGTTGTACCATCTACTTGTCATGATGGGACCAACATGTAGGCCAAGGTAGAAAATCTAAGTCTCATCTAACAAATCCTCCAAACAGTCCAAGATATCATCATATTTCATTTTCACCAGGGTTGCCAAGGAACTAGTACCGCCCTAAAAACCCTAGAATCATCCCCACCCTACAAACCCTAGTCCTTAGTGTTACAGGCTTTCATGTTTGTCTCATATATATACCAAGGAGATATAGTCTTAGGGATCATCGAGAGTTATTTGTAAACATAAGATGTAAAGGAGGTTTCCTCCTCGAATTGCCTTTGTAATTAATTCACCTATTATCATTCCCTAGGTGTGATGATTGTTGAATTAGGTCTTTTTTTTATTCTTATTTGGTTATTTGGTCTATAACATTCTATATGATTTTCATATTTATTATGTATCTCATTAGTTACCGTTAGTTGCTCATTTTGATTGGTTGTGAAAAAATTATTCGAGGCTTCTTATAGTCCAAGTTGGGGGGTGGTCACTTTCATTTATTAACTTTGAGAATTTATATTTATCTAGACAAGAAGGTAGACTGTGTCTTATTGACATGAAACTTCTAGGTTTTCTTTTATCGACCAAATGGATTGTGAGATTCCCTTTTGGAGATGAACACTAGAAAGTATTGATTAAGCATAATATATCTATTGTGCAACATCAAAAGATGATTAGGTCCCACTTTTTGCTCAATGATGTCATTGTTGCTTCACATGATTTTAGAATCGATGTCTTACCTATGTTACGATGTACGTGGGAAGCATTGAAGAAAGTTACCTTGAAACTCTCTTGGCATTGTAGTGGTCTTCAAAGAAGTTTGGATATTTCGTGTCATTTGATTTATGAACTTGGAAGATCAACATTCTCCTTTAATTCATGTGGACATATACCTCCCAAGAGATTAAATAAGAAATAGATTTCCATATGGAGAAATCTATTAGAATTTCTTTAAATTAGTAGCAGTAGATTTACCAGAGTATTTAGATCTTCTTTTACATTTAATAACCATATACTGAAAATATAAGCAGATAGACAAGCACAAGAAGACCCAAAGATTTGTCATGGGAAATCCCCAAACCCGGGGAAAAACCCAACCAACTTTTCTTAGAGAGATTCTTTTTTATTATACATTACAACCATGAACACGCTTTATTCACAAGAGCAAAGCCAACAATGAAGAAACCCCGATAACAAGAACTTATCTCTTCTCCTTGTCAAACCCTAGAGAGGGTAACTGAGCCACCACACAATACTAGCGCAACTCTTCTAGAGATAACGCACAAGAGAAATCACCAAGAGTCACCAAGAAACCCCAGTTGTTGCAATAGCTGCATCTTCTTCTTGCTTCAGACTTGCACTTTCTTCTCCAATGAGATAGTTGTGTGTGTGAGTGAAATGAGCAAGGCGTCACCTTTCTTTATACTAGTTCAGTCACTTAGCTAGGGTCGACTGCTCTTCCTGGAAATTCTATTTCCACCTTATTATTTTCATGTGGGCTGACTTCTCTTCCTGAAAATTCTATTTCCACTTTATTATTTTCCCGTGGGCCAACTTCTCTTCTTGGAAATTCTATTTCCACTTTATTATTTTCCTGTGGGCTGACTTCTCTTCTAGGGTGTTCTTCAATTGTTCAATGGCCTTCCTTTGGATTTTTGGAATCTTCCTCTCTAAGAAAAGTTG
The DNA here is from genome assembly GCA_009831015.1 of Picea engelmannii. NCBI lineage: Eukaryota > Viridiplantae > Streptophyta > Pinopsida > Pinales > Pinaceae > Picea > Picea engelmannii. Next base: position 34,913 of record ML802383.1, read on the forward strand.
TCCAAGAGGGAATACCTCCCGCTGCTACAAAACATCAACAAAATCTATGGTATGTGTTAGCGTCGGAAGTCACCCCTGGATTGCTTGCAGGAGCAGAGCTCGACGCCCATCAGTTTGTGTCACGATTTGTTTTATGGAGTGATCGATTGGAAGCCAACTCAAGACGGTGTGGTTCTAACTCCAAAACTAGGCCAAGTAGGCGTGGGCAGGTGAGGTCTTAATCAAACTTCAGACAGTAAGTTGTAGTAAGGGTGAGTAGGGGGAAGACTTGTATCAGAGAGGTGCAAAGGTCTGTCGTAAACATCAGGTTTCTAACAGGCTGTGGGAGAAGACATCTAAACGCAAGATCTTCTTGCATTCAAATGCAAAATGCCGAAGAATACAACAATGCAACAATAAATTCTTTATCATAACATGATTGCAATAATTCGCACGAATCAATCGTTCATGAACTCTCTCAACATAAGATGAAAATTAGATGGAGTAAGAAAGATTGTCTGTCATAAAACAAGAAATCTCACATACAGATGCATAACCAGAGAACTAGAGTGTGTTAAAACTTTACAATCGGGAGCTTCGCTCTACCATCGATCCTTACAAAATACAAAAATTGAGCCTATATACTCAGGAGAATTCACCTAACAGAGGCGCGCCCAGTCACCCAAGGCTTGGTGTCTTTTCAGTCAAACTCGTACCGGAATCCTTCTCCACGCGCCATCTTAACTGTGCATGGCTCCTGTAGGGAGGGTAGCTGAGCCATTAAGTTCCAAGCTAGCGTGCGCAGACTTCTCTGTCTCTTCAAAGACTTCGGCATGGCTTCTTTGGAAAAATCAGTACACATGACCCCTTCGAGTAGACCGCTTGCCAGACCCTCCATGAATCACACTTAATGAATGAAAGGAGGTTTCAACCACCCGTTCATGCCTTCAATTACTCCAAGTGAGACACAGGATTGAGCTCGGATCCGATGGCGTCTGGAGATCGCGATGATCCCCTCTATAACTGAACTTGGTGCCTTTGACCCCTCTTGCACAACTCTCTTTGTCTCCCAAGTGACCACGGGCTATGACCCTGTGCTTACTCCCAAAGGTGCTTTCGGCGTTCGCGAATATGAAGAGGTTGATCCTTGCTTCTTGAAAGCGTGATGAGCGAAACGCCGAAACGACTTAATCTGGCGCCACGCGTCCTTCAAATCTGACGGTCCTAAACTCACCTGACGCTGCTGCGGGCCCCAGGTCCTGGACGCTCTCGTCATTTCGCGCATCAGAGATATGAGGAAGTTGCTTCTTGCGCTTTGAAATTGCAATGAGTGAGAAGGTGGGGAACCTAATCACGCACCAGGTGTCCCCTTTAGATGGACGGCTGAGACTGCTCCTCGATATTGTGGGCTCGCCTTTGGGCACTTTCGGTGCTTCGGGGTTCGGGGTTTTGAGATGTACAATGACATGAAACCTTCACCCTTTGAACTCGTGACTGCCGAAAAGCCGACGCGCCTAGATCTCGCGCCACGCGTCCTTTGGACTGACGGTTGTTGCTCTTCCCTTCATACAATATGGGCACGATCTATTTGCGTTATTCTCGGTGCAAATCTGTTATCCGCGATTTCCCACTGGTCGTTGATCTGCTCATATGGGTGGATCCGGACCGTTAACACTATAATTTTGCCCGCTCGCTTGATTTTAAGTCCGAAAAGGACTTCCTCTATGCACTGCACTTGGGCGCTCCTCGTGCAACCTGCAGACCTGGATATCCCGATGTCGAAGACAAGTAATGTTGCTAACATTAGGCTCCATGGGGGATAGAGTCGTCCATGTGATGCTCTAAGGACTCATTTTGCAGTTCCAGTGCCTTGCTGTTGGGCTATGGAGTCATTTACTAAGTCGAACAATAAAAGTAAAAAACGAAGAACAAAAAGGACAATATTTACAAAACATAGGAGCCACTAAAGGCTCAGACAAAACATTTTTTAAGAAAATGCCCATTTACTGGGCTGCTAAAAACTTCTTCACCTTCCAAATCTTGCAGTCGATATGTGTTATTTGAGAAAACCTTGGAGATTTTGAAAGGCCCGATCCACAGGGCTTCAAATTTTCTGTGTTTGCCCTTATCTTGTTTAGGAGCATCCCATTTCATCACCAGGTCTCCTATCCGAAATTCTTCCTTCTTGGCCTTCTTATCGAAAACCTGCTTGACCCTCTGCTGATGATCCTGAATTCTGTTCATTACCTGCTCTCTGGCCTGCTGGAATTCTACCAGTTGATGAATCCTTCTGATCATGTCATTAAGCTCTTCTTGATAATCCTGGAAGAATTTCGCTACGGGAATGACCAACTGAGAAGGGAAGACAACTTCTACTCCGTAGACTAACTGGAAAGGGGAGATGCCTATAGATCTCTTTGTGGTCACCCGATCGACCCATAGAGCGAATTTAAGCTTCGAGTTCCAAGCCCTTTTATTGTCCTCCAGTAATCTTTTAATGATCCTTATTAGGCTTTTGTTGGAGGATTCTGCTAAACCGTTGCCCCGTGGATAATATGGGGTGGAGTGAATCAGTTTGATCCCGAACTGCTCACAGAACTTGGCTAATGGCTCAGACTAGAAAGCGGCTGTGTTATCAGTGACAATCTTACTTGGGCAGCCAAACATTGTGATGAGGTCCTCCAGGAACTCAATGATTACCTTGTGGGAAGCACTCCTGGTGGGGAGGGATTTGATCCACTTAGTAAAGAAATATTTGGTAGTCGGGATCCATCTGTGCTTCCCACTAGAAGCAGGATGGATTTCTCAAATAAAATCTAGGCCCCATTGTTGGAAAGGTCCCGAAACAACTATAGGCTGTAAAGGTAGAGACTTGAGTTGTTGCTTTCCTGAAAATCTTTGCCATGTGATACAGGCTCTAACTCCTCTATGGACATCAACGAACAAGGTGGGCCAGTAGTACCCAGCTCTGAGAATTTTGTGGGCTGTATTCTTTCAGGAATGGTGCCCTCCACACAGGTCGTTGTGAAATTCAACCATGATCCTGTCGGCCTCTTGTGGGTCCATGCATTTTAAAAGCATCCCCAGGGGGTCTTTCCAGTATAAAATTTGATCAATAAGGCAGTACCTGACTGCCCTGAGCTTTAGAGCTCTTGCTTTGTTTCTTTGCAGGCCATCTGGGGGCCGCAACTCCTGCAGAAAATATATGACATCCTTATACCAAGGACATTGAGCCAATGGGGGCTCTCTTTGAGGGTTTATTTCAGACAACTGACCCCGCTGAATTTCTGAGCATTCGTTCATGAAACTTACCCCCAAAGCTTGGCAATTGGCTTCAACCAGCAACTTGGCTAAGACTTGACCGTTGATCAATTTGGTAGGCCTTATTTCCAAGTCAAACTCCAGAATCTTGGCTATCCATTTACTTCTCCTCCCGTCTATATCGGGTTGTACCAGGATGTCCTTCACAGAGGTCGAAGGAACATAAGCGGTCACCTTTGAGTGCAAGACATGGACTCTGAAAGCCTTGAGAGCTTTCACTAAAGCATAGGCATGTTTCTCCATGATTTCATACCTGACCTCTGCATCTCTTAATGCCTTGCTGAAGAAGGCAATAGGTTGCTCTCGCCCTTCCTCATTCTTCTGCAGCAAGACCGCTGCAACTGTATCAAAAGAAGCGAAAGAGAAGATTAGGAAATCTTTGAAATAGTCGGGACTAATCAGCACAGGTTCCTCAGTCAATGCTCTTTTTATTTGGACAAAATATTCCCTGGGTTCGACCATCCATTTTACTTGGTTTCCCTTCTTGAGCATAGTTGTGATGTGTTTCACCAGTTCAACAAAATTCGAGACGAATCTCCTCAAAAAATTAATCTTCCCCAAAAAGGCTTGAATTTCCTTCTTTGACCTGGGAAGCAACAGGGTCTGAATTGCCTCCACTCTGCTAGGATCAATCCTCACTCCTTCTGTTGATACTATATGGCCTAATAACTTCTCCTCCTCCATAGAAAATAAAGACTTCTTGGGGTTTAGAGAAAGGTCAAACCTTCGACATTTTGAGAAAACTTTTCTCAGGTGACAACAGTGCTCTTTATCCTACCCCGAGAAGACTGTTATGTCGTCCAGATAGATCACCACAAACTTATCTTTCTCCCCGATGAAGGCTATGTCCATGGCTCGCTGAAACGTCACTCCTGCATTCATCAGTCCGAATGGCATTTTGGCATACATGAATGTGCCCCAAGGAGTGGTGAAGGTCGTTTTTTCTCTGTCCTCGGGCATGACCGATATCTGATTATAACCAGAAAAACCATCGATCATGGAAATCCTAGATGCACCGGTTACCCTCTGCAATATGTGTTCCATGTTGGGCAGGGGATAATTGTCTTTCTTTGAGCTCCTGTTCAGGTTCCTGAAGTCGACACAAAGCCTGATTTCTCCACTTTTATTCCTTACCGGAACCAAATTGGCCACCCATTCAAAATATCTCAGGGGTACGATGATCTAGGCATCCAACAAATTCTTTACTTCTTTCTCCATGACAGGCAACAACATGGGATTTATCTATCTTAGCTTCTGCCTAAATGGCTTAGCCTCTTCCTTTAGTGGGATCTTGTGTTCAATGACAGACATGTCTTATGTCTTGAGGTCTTCGTAGGTCCATGCAAAAACATCAGCAAATTCTTTCAGCAACTCAGTATATTCGGCCCTCTGTTCTGTGGTCAAACTGCTTGACAACCTGACAAACTTAGGCTCCTCCGGTGTGCCAATGTTGCACTCGGTCGTGTCAACATCTTCACCTGAAACACTACCCTTCACTGCCACATCATTCTCATCGAACAATCTTTCTAAAGGAATAAGTCCCCTTAGAATGTGATTGCTAGGCAGCTGAATAATCTGGCGGTTAGTAATTTTATTTAAAAACACCTCGGGGTGAGGGTTATCTTTTGTATCAGGATCCTGACCAATGTGCAACGCAGAAAATTCATCAACAGATTGGAGAAACTTCTCAATTTCCAGATCATCCTCGAATACCTTCCAATGCTTGACATTGTCTGGTACAGAGGGCCTATATTTTATCTCAACATCATATTTGGCCATAGGCGGCTGAGGGACCTTGAACTGGCTAGCTGAAACAACTAAGGAATCAGCCACAACATTATCCTCTCTTGGAAAAAAAGAGATGTTGAAGGCTGAGAAGAAATTGTCAATTAGGTCCCATACTTCATTTCTATAATTTCTGAGTCGAGGGTGCTTAGCCTGATAAGCGTTTCTGATCTGTTGGACCACCAACTCTGCATCTCTGAACACTGCTACCTCCTGAATTCCCATTTCCCTTGCAGCTCTCAATCCTAGAACAAGGGCTTCATAGTCTACCACATTGTTGGTGGTTTCAAATTCCAGCTTATATGACAGGGACATGGTTTCCTGAGAAGGGGACACAAAAAACACCCCAGCACCAGCGCCTTCCCTGGAACAGGCTCCATCAAAAAACATTTTCCAGACGGGAATGATGGAGGGAGAAAACTCATGAGGAGTGGTGGGCTGCTCTCTGAGTCTAAGAGGGGGCTCGAGAGTGTGAGTGAGTTGCAGTAAACCGGAACCTAAATCAGTGTCTAAGGCAAAAATAGGATGGTTGGTAGGATTGGCTTCATCACTGATTATATAGGCCAACTGGGCTTCCCTATATAGCCTCCTATGTTCTCCTCCAAATACTAGGATAGTAGCATATGTGAGGTCCATCTGCAAAGTTCCCCCCAGTCTTTTTATCCAAGATATTGATAACAACATACCAAACTTGGGGGGAACATCAACCACTACAATATCCAAGACCACACTTTTCATGGGCAACTGAAACAAGGTCACGACCAGGTCTTTGATAACCCCGAGACATTGAACTTTCCTGGAGTCAAAGGAATAGAGGTCATGATAGGCTCGGGTGACTTCTAGCCCTAACTCTTCCATGACAGTTTTGGGCATGAGGTTATGAGAAGCCCCCGAATCCATCAAACAGTTGTGCAATACCTTGTCATGGATGTTCAGGGAAGTGTAGAAAGGAGGGGATGAGTCATTCCTGTCTTCTACCATAGGACCTAGAATAATTGCAGGCTTTTCATCTTGCAAATTGATGGAATATGTGGGAAGGCATGAGATCTTAGACTATAAAAGTTCAGAGAAGCGCTTCTTGAACCCTTCATGCTTAATCAACTCGGTTAGGGGCACAAAGATTCTGATCTTTTGAATTTCATGCTAGAAATTAAAAGAAGATGTAAGCTTCAGAATTTCTCTTATTTCGGGAACATGACTCTGAACTATGGGAGAGAGGGGTCGGGTCTTCTTACCTCTGTGACTGTCCGCTACTTCACTAGCAGGCTTCTCTGTTCTAGTTGACTGCTCAGAAACATCAGGTGTTATCGACTTCTTCTGGGACCTCAGGTCATATCTGCCTTGGCGGCTACTAGTCTTGTTTTCCTTGTTCAGTTCATTAAGCTAATTGTCCATGAGGGACTCCTCGTATGTTGATTGAGTGAGATGAGAAAAAGGAGGAGTGTCTCCGAAGCAATGGATTTTAGGATCCAACTCATCTGCTTCCCCTTCTTCTTCTTCGGCCATAAAATTGTTTTGGAAAGGGGCTTGAATCTTCTGGTCTTCTTTGTCTCTTCCCCTCTCCCTTTGCACAGTTGGGGAAAAAATATGGTTTGGCCTACTGAAACCTCCTTTGTTTTCGGCATTCTGAGGGCCCTTGTATGCTTGCCTCCCTTCCACCTTCATTCTCTCCATCTTTGTAGACAGAGACTTCACCATCTTGGTCAGCTCATCCACTTGAGGGTGGGGCACCAATGGGCCAGAAGTTGAGGTTTCCAACCTTCCCTTTCTTCTGTCTGCGTCAGCCTTGTTCCTCAATCGGTCAACTGGTAATACATTGGATTCCACTTCTATGGCCGCATATTGCATTTGAGCTAAGGAGGTGGCTCTCCTTTCTTTCAATAACAGACAGAAATCAGGACCAAACGCACTAGCATAAGAAATCTTGGTTGAGGCTTCTGAAAGCTTTATTTCGGCAGGGATTTTATTATACATCTTATTGAATCTTTTGAAGAAGTCGGAGACAAACTCTCCTTCCATTTTCTTTAAAGACCCGAACTCTGTCATGTAATACATGAAATCTTTTCTATCGCCCCACTGCCTCAGGAAAGCACCATCCAGGGCCTCGATCCCAGCAATAGTTCCGGGGGCTGGTCCTCTAAACCACTTCCTCACCTCACCATCCAAGCTCTGGACGAAGACTCTCATCCAGACATCTTTGTTTTCAATGTTCAGGTTGTCTGCATAACTGTAGAAAGCAGCTAGATGCTCTTCAACAGTTACATCCCCTTGCCTAGTGAACTTGGGCATGTATTTCAAGTAATCACCAGCAGGGAGAGGATTCATGGGATGAGGTAGGATTAAGGGAGCATATCTGGCAACAACTATGGCTTCCATTCTATTCAGAGGGGGATTAGCACCAGCCATAGGAATATTAGGTAGAGGGGAGCTTGGAGGAGAAGGAGTTTGTGAAGGGGCTACTGGGGATGAGTCTCGAAGTGGAGTGGGAAACAGGAGGGGATTTAAGGAGAAGGCTAAGGAGCTCAAGTCAGCAGGTGCTCCTCTTTGCACAGGAGTAGTAACAGTAACAAGAGGAGGGGCAGTACATATAGGAGTGGGGAAATCTTATGTAGTCCTGGGTCTACCCCAAGGTACAGCTTCAGAGGAGAGGGGAGTGACAAGGATTTCTCCCTCCAATCCCAGACCAGGAGGGGAAAACTCAGCAGGAACACTCCCAAAATTCAGGAAACGGGAAACCTCTGAAGGAGGTCTATTAAGAAACTGAGGAGGAGAAAATGGATTTCTTACAGAAGGAGATGGCGGATTACCTGTTTCGACGGTGGAAGCTTCTTCTTCAGGGGCCTTTCCTTTTCTGAGAACCACCTCTAGATCAGTTTCAGGTGTAGCTAGAGGCAGCTGTGGATGAGACCGTATGTGTCTGCCTCTGAAAGCCACAGTTAACACGGCAGGTTCTCCACAGTGGAGTCGTCACAATGGATTTTCCAGGTGCACAGCAACAATCTTCAAAAGCTTTGATACCTGATGCACCTTCAGAATCAGAGGCTCAATGTCGTTCAATCCCGGGGAAAATTTTCAATTTCGTCCCCAGCAACAACGCCAGAAATGTTAGCGTTGGAAGTCACCCCTGGATTGCTTGCAGGAGCAGATCCCAACGCCCATCAATTTGTGTCACGATTTGTTTAATGGGGTGATCGATTGGAAGCCAACTCAAGATGGTGTGGTTCTAACTCCGAAACTAGGCCAGGTAGGCATGGGTAGGTGAGGTCTTAATCAAACTTCAGACAGTAAGTTGTAGTAAGGGTGAGTAGGGGGAAGACTTGTATCAGAGAGGTGCAAAGGTTTGTCGTAAACATCAAGTTTCTAACAGGCTGTGAGAGAAGACATCTAAACGCAAGATCTTCTTGCATTCAAATGCAAAATGCCGGAGAATACAACAATGCAACAATAAATCCTTTATCATAACATGATTGCAATAATTCACACGAATCAGTCGTTCACGAACTCTCTCAGCATAAGATGAAAATTAGATGGAGTAAGAAAGACTGTCTGTCATAAAACAAGAAATCTCACATACAGATGCATAACCAGAGAACTAGAGTGTGTTAAAACTTTACAATCGGGAGCTTCGCTCTACCATCGATCCTTACAAAATACAAAAATTGAGCCTATATACTCAGGAGAATTCACCTAACAGAGGCGCGCCCAGTCAACCAGGGCTAGGTGTCTTTTTAGTCAAATTCGTACTGGAATCCTTCTTCACGCGCCATCTTAACTGTGCATGGCTCCTGTAGGGAGGGTAGCTGAGCCATTAAGTGCCAAGCTAACGTGCGCAGACTTCTCTGTCTCTTCGAAGACTTCGACATGGCTTCTTTGGAAAAATCGGTACACAGGACCCCTTCGAGTAGACCGCTTGCCAGACCCTCCATGCCTCACACTAAATGAATGGAAGGAGGTTTCAACCACCTGTTCATGCCTTCAATTACTCCAAGCGAGACACAGGATTGAGATCGAATCCGATGGCGCCTGGAGATCACGATGATCCCCTCTGTAACTGAACTCGGTGCCTTTGACCCCTCTTGCACAACTCTCTTTGTCTCCCAAGTGACCACGGGCTATGACCCTGTGCTTACTCCCAAAGGTGCTTTCGACGTTCGCGGATATGAAGAGGTTGATCCTTGCTTCTTGAAAGCGCGATGAGCGAAACGCCGAAACAACTTAATCTGGCGCCACACGTCCTTCAAATTTGACGGTCCTAAACTCACCTGACGCTGCTGCGGGCCCCAGGTCCTGGATGCTCTCATCATTTCGCGCATCGGGGATATGAGGAAGCTGCTTCTTGAGCTTCGAAATCGTGATGAGCAAGAAGGCAGGGAACCTAATCACGCACCAGGTGTCCCCTTTAGATGGACGGCTGAGACTACTCCTCGATATTGTGGGCCCGCCTTTGGGCACTTTCGGTGCTTCGGGGTTCGGGGTTCGGGGTTTCGAGATGTACAATGACATGAAACCTTCACCCTTTGAACTCGTGACTATCAAAAAGCCGACTCACCTAGATCTCGCGCTACGCATCCTTTGGACGGACGACTACTGCTCTTCCCTTCATACAATATGGGCACGATCTATTTGCCCTATTCTCGACGCAACTCTGTTATCCGTGATTTCTCGTCGGCCGTTGATCTACTCATATGGGTGGATCTGGACCATTAACATTATAATTTTGCCCGCTCGCTTGATTTTAAGTCCGAACAAGACTTCCTCTATGCGCTGCGCTTGTGCGCTCCTCGTGCAACCTGCAGACCTGGATATCCCGATGTCGAAGACAAGTAATGTTGCTAACATGATGAATATAATAGATCATGGAAGACTTGGTATAGTCTATCACAAGAATTCAACCTATTTCACACTATTTAGCGTACTCAACAAAGATTTCATCACATGAGTTATATAAACTTAATATATTTATTCTAGGTCATATTTTTTTCTAGGAAAAAAATTGCTCAATTATATTATCATATAATTTTTTTACATCTCTAATCTCATCACTAGAGATTACATCTACAATATCAGTCAATAAGAAACAGATACATGCTTATCAAAAAGCACAAAGATATTGCGTAACAGTCCTCAACACTTTCTAATCAAACTGAACAACTGGAAACAAGTAACTAACAAAACATAAAAAAATTATGAACTCCAAAATGCCTTAGAAAAAGCTAGAATGCCGATCAAGGGAATGGATCCTCACATAAATAACTAATGGAATCTGATTTGTCTTATGGGTCCCTCATCTCCATTGATCCATTGATGATAGAACAAATAGCCTTCAGTCTCCTCCAATGCCAACTTTGAAATTTTGTCTGCTTCAACATTGAAATTTCTGAAAATGTGTTGAAAGTTAATAGACCTAAACAACTTTGATAATCCCTTGATTCTAATTTTCCATCCTTCCAATGCTGATACCTGGAGTCTACCTTTGTTAAGAAGCCAATCAATTATTACTTTCGAGTCACCCAACACATGGATACTAGAAATAGACAGACTATTCGCAAGCAAAAGTGTTGCCCAAGAACCTAAGAGTTCTGCTTTTGAATTTGTACCTCTGCCACAATTGAGGGTCCACTTAAAAACTGAAGCATCCATTGTTTTTATAACTCCACCAATGCCACATATGTTGCCTTCCTTTTGAGCTGCCCCATCGAACTAGGCTAAGGCAACTTCTCTTTTGTATGTAATCATAAAGTCCCGAGGAAGTTTGTCTTTCAAATTAGTGTTTGTTTTTTTTATTAGAGCCTTCGTTTTATAGATCACAGTCATAATTGAAGGTTTGGACTCTTCGAAGATTGCTTTGTTTCGTTCATGCTAGATATTCCAACAAATAAGAGCATATATCTGAGTAGGGGTTGACTTGTCTTCATACCAGTTTTTAATGCACTCGGATAGATTACTCCCGATAGAGCAACACCTTAAATTTAAATATTTTATCATTATATCCCAAACAGTTCTTGCAAAGTACAGGAATTGAAGAGATGGAAGATAGATTCTAACTCCAACTTACACAATGGGCAATGCCTAGGTCCTTCCCAACCCCTTTTTTGTAACGAGTCCCAGGTGAGAATTTGACCTACAAAGCGAGCCAGAGGAACACTTTGATCTTTAATGGCACTTTCCATTTCCAAATGGATCTCCTCCAGGTCTCTACCCTTGTCAAATTTTTAGTTTTAATGATGCTCAAATAAAAGTTTTTAACTGTTGGGATTCCAGAATCATCACCTACAGACCATAATAAATTATCATCCTCTTCAGTTAAAAGAGCACCATAATTAATAAGCGCAAATCTAAATTGCTCCCATTCCTTTTCCAAATCACCGGTGAGCCCCAAATCGATGCTTCTCAGCCAATTTGAAGATGGAGTCTGATCTTCTGTGGGAACTCTGACCTAGGCAAAAGTCTTAATATTCTGATGAATTAGAGCATTTAGAAAATTTATTGAAAAGAAATAAGAGTTACCCATCCCCAAAATCCTATCCTTACCCAAAGCAATATGTTGACCATTACCTGGAATCCAGTATAATCCATGAGTGATGAGATGGATAACTTTAACCAAACCACTCCAAATTCTAAATACCCCATTTAACTGAAAAGAGGAAGATCCGAGCCAGGTTATCACTGATTTATTATGAATATACTTATCACAAATGACTCTATGCCAAATACCTTCCCCATTAAGTACTCTTCAAAGAGTATTTGTGGCCAAAGACTTACTGAAATCAAAGATGTTTCAAATGCCCCAACCTCCAAAGGATTTTGGAAGCATGATTTGCTCCCACTTGCACAAATGTATCTGATGGGACTCACTATTTCTTTTCCAAAGAAGGTTATACATTAATTTTCTCAAAGTATTCAGAATAGAACAAGGGACCACCACAAGTGATAACCAATATATTGGGTGGCTCTCTAATACAACTTTCAAAAGAGTAAATCGACCGCCGATGGACAACCACCTGTAGCACCAATTACTTATCCTCTTTTCCACCTTTTTAATTAACCAACCCCATTCTTCAATGCACTGAAATCATGACTTAATAAAGAAGCCCAAATACTTAAAACCCTGTTCCATCTCCAAGAAATTGTATGGGAATATCACCTTAAAAGGTAACAACTCCAAGTCAGATAATTCAACTTGATGAAAGGTAGATTTTGATTCATTGATAGATAAGCCCGAGGACAAACAAAAGATTTTCAATACCTTATCTATTTCCCACCATTCCTGCATGTTAGCATTAGTCATAATGACCACATCATCAACAAATAGAATATTCAGAATCTTTATGGTCCTTGACACTTTTATACCAGACAATTTACCTTCATTTTGACTGTCTTTCAGCAGAAGACTCAAACCTTCCATAATTAGGATAAATAAAAGAGGTGATAAAGGGTATCCTTGCCTTATACCTCAACCACTTTTAAAGAAATCAATTGCCTTGCCATTAATCAAAACTAAAAATGTAGTAGAAACCACACAACTCATAATCCAATTTGTCATGTTTTGGCCCATACCTATCTGAAGAAGGATCATACGCAACATGTCCCAATTAATACTATCATATGCTTTTTGCAAGTCCAATTTTAACACCAGAGACTTGGACTTCTTCTTTTTAATACTATGGATACACTCATGCACGGTGCCGATGGCGTCTTGAATCTATCTCCCTTGGAGGAAACCCAGTTGCTCCTCCGAGAGTGATCTCGACAGTATTGGTTTAATCCGATCTGCTATAATCTTAGATATAATTTTATAACTTAGATTACACAATGAGATCGGTCTAAAGTCTCCAAATTGGTTAGGCTTATTTACTTTGGGAATCAAAGTAATGAAGGCAGAGTTCAATGCTCCTGGAATAAATCCTTTTATTCTAGATTCTTCCACCATTTCCAGGAGGTCCTCTCCGACAATATCAAAAAGATGCTTAAAAAACTCCACTGTCCAGCCATCCGGGCTAGGACTCTTGTCAACTTTAAAAAATTTAAAAACCTTTTTTAATTCCTCTTTATCCACAGGCTTGAAAAGTGCCTTAGCTTCTGTGCCATCCATCATTCTTGGAAATAATGCGACCACCCGGACCTGATCGATAGTCGAAGATCCTCTCTGTTCTTTATAAAAAAAATTGAAATGATTCAGTGCAGCTAATTTGACGTTCTCATGTCCCCTGTAAACCTGACCCTCTTCTTCATTAATCTCCCATACATATTTACTATTTCTTCTGTAACTCACGTAGTTATGAAAGAATTTAGTATTTAGGTCACCACTCTTGATCCAGATTGCCCGACTATGTTGGCGCCAATGCTCCTCTATTTCTTTAAGTAAGGTATTTCTTTCATTCTCCAAGTCTTTTAATGGCACATCCATCATAGTATTACTTAACCCTCCGCCAAGTTCTGAATATCGTAAGAGATCTCATGCTCCACGCTACATAGTTGAGCAGTTTTGTTCTTCTTTCGATCCTTTTGCCAACATTTTGTAATGACTTTCAAGTCTTTCAGTTTCCAAACCATGCGTTTTTGCTTACCGGTCTCTTTTAGATACTTAGGATCCTTCCATAACTTTTGCAGCATCAAAATAAAATCATTCTCTTTAGTCCACAAAGGATTGAACTTGAACGAGTATGCCTTGTATAAAGAAGGAAGGTCCAGTTGAAGAAGAATCTGAGTGTGGTCGGAGATGAAAGGGTATCCCACTGAGGCTCTATAAATGCCAACTGTTTCAACAAGATCTTCAGACATGAAAGTTCTATCAAGTTTATTGGGAATGATAATTGTCCCCGAACGGCCGCTGCGCCAAGTAGGCATGATTTTCCCCGACACAATATCTATAAGCTTGTTTTTATGAAAACAAGTGTTGAAGAAAATAGCCAGTGGTCCCAATAAGGCTGTACCACCCCAGATTTCACCGGATGATAAGGTCAGATTAAGGTCACCTGCTGGAATTAGGATTTTTAAGTTCAACAATCCTGACGATTCCAGATTCTCTCCGAACTATTTGCGCTCCATACACATCCCATAAACATTTAGTAAATTTAACTGTCTTCTACTTTCTAAACAAAGCCCTGTCAAACATATCCCACCACAAGTAAGAAACGAAACCAAATCAAAGTAATTAGAATTAGGATAAATAAAAGAGGTGATAAAGGGTATCCTTGCCTTTTACCTTGGCCGCTTTTAAAGAAATCAGTTGCCTTGTCATTAATCAAAACTGAAAATGTAGTGGAAACCACACAACTCATAATCCAATTTGTCATGTTTTGGCCCATACCTATCTAAAGAAGGATCATACGCAACATGTCCCAATTAATACTATCATATGTTTTTTGCAAGTCCAATTTTAACACCAGAGACTTGGACTTCTTCTTTTTAATACTACGGATACACTCATGCACGGTGCCGATGGCGCCTTGAATCTGTCTCCCTTGGAGGAAACCCAGTTGCTCCTTTGAGAGTGATCTCGACAGTATTGGTTTAATCTGATCTGCTATAATCTTAGATATAATTTTATAACTTAGATTACACAATGAGATCGGTCTAAAGTCTCCAAATTGGTTAGGCTTATTTACTTTGGGAATCAAAGTAATGAAGGCAGAGTTCAATGCTCCTGGAATAAATCCTTTTATTCTAGATTCTTCCACCATTTCCAGGAGGTCCTCTCCGACAATATCAAAAAGATGCTTAAAAAACTCCACTGTCCAGCCATCCGGGCTAGGACTCTTGTCAACTTTAAAAAATTTAAAAACCTTTTTTAATTCCTCTTTATCCACAGGCTTGAAAAGTGCCTTAGCTTCTGTGCCATCCATCATTCTTGGAAATAATGCGACCACCCGGACCTGATCGATAGTCGAAGATCCTCTCTGTTCTTTATAAAAAAAATTGAAATGATTCAGTGCAGCTAATTTGACGTTCTCATGTCCCCTGTAAACCTGACCCTCTTCTTCATTAATCTCCCATACATATTTACTATTTCTTCTGTAACTCACGTAGTTATGAAAGAATTTAGTATTTAGGTCACCACTCTTGATCCAGATTGCCCGACTATGTTGGCGCCAATGCTCCTCTATTTCTTTAAGTAAGGTATTTCTTTCATTCTCCAAGTCTTTTAATGGCACATCCATCATAGTATTACTTAACCCTCCGCCAAGTTCTGAATATCGTAAGAGATCTCATGCTCCACGCTACATAGTTGAGCAGTTTTGTTCTTCTTTCGATCCTTTTGCCAACATTTTGTAATGACTTTCAAGTCTTTCAGTTTCCAAACCATGCGTTTTTGCTTACCGGTCTCTTTTAGATACTTAGGATCCTTCCATAACTTTTGCAACATCAAAACGAAATCATTCTCTTTAGTCCACAAAGGATTGAACTTGAACGGGTATGCCTTGTATAAAGGAGGAAGGTCCAGTTGAAGAAGAATTCGAGTGTGGTCGGAGATGAAAGGGTATCCCACCCAGGATCTATAAATGCCAACTGTTTCAACAAGATCTTCAGACAGGAAAGTTCTATCAAGTCTCTTGGCAATGATATCTATCCCCGAACGACCGTTGTGCCAAGTAGGCACGATTTCCCCCCACACAATATCTATAAGCTTGTTTTTATGAAAACAAGTGTTGAAGAAAATAGCTAGTGGTCCCAATAAGGATGTACCACCCCAGATTTCACCGGATGATAAGGTCAGATTAAGGTCACCTGCTGGAATTAGGATTTTTAAGTTCAACAATCCTGACGATTCCAGATTCTCCCATAACTGTTTGCGCTCCATACACATCCCGTAAACATTTAGTAAATTTAACTGTCTTCTACTTTCTAAACAAAGCCCTGTCAAACATATCCCACCACAAGTAAGAAACATAACCAAATCAAAGTAACTAGAATTAGGATAAATAAAAGAGGTGATAAAGGGTATCCTTGCCTTATATCACGACCGCTTTTAAAGAAATCGGTTGCCTTACCATTAATCAAAACTGAAAATGTAGTAGAAACCACACAACTCATAATCCAATTTGTCATGTTTTGGCCCATACCTATCTGAAGAAGGATCATACGCAACATGTCCCAATTAATACTATCATATGCTTTTTGCAAGTCCAATTTTAACACCAGAGACTTGGACTTCTTCTTTTTAATACTATAGATACACTCATGCACGGTGCCGATGGTGTCATGAATCTGTCTCCCTTGGAGGAAACCCAATTGCTCCTCCGAGAGTGATCTCGATAATATTGGTTTAATCCGATCTGCTATAATCTTATATATAATTTTATAACTTAGATTACACAACGAGATCGGTCTAAAGTCTCCAAACTGGTCAGGCTTATTTACTTTGGGAATCAAAGTAATGAAGGTAGAGTTTAATGCTCCTAGAATAAATCCTTTTATTCTAGATTCTTCCACCATTTCTAGGAGGTCCTCTCTGATAATATCAAAAATATGCTTAAAAAACTCCACTGTCCAGCCATTCGGGCTAGGACTCTTGTCAACTTTAAAAAATTAAAAAACCTTTTTTAATTCCTCTTTATCCATAGGCTTGAAAAGTGCCTTGACTTCTGTGCCATCCAACATTCTTGGAAATAATGCGACCACCCAGACCTGATCAATAGTCGAAGATCCTCTCTGTTCTTTATTAAAAAATTTGAAATGATTAAGTGCAACTATTTTGATGTTCTCATGTCCCCTGTAAACCTGACCCTCTTCTTCATTAATCTACCATACATATTTACTATTTCTTCTCTAACTCGCATAGTTATGAAAGAATTTAGTATTTAGGTCACCGCTCTTGATCCAGATTGCCCGACTACGTTGGCGCCAATTCTCCTCTATTTCCTTAAGTAAGATATTTCTTTCATTCTCCAAGTCTTTTAATGGCACATCCATCATAATATTACTTAACCCCTCCGCCAAGTTCTGAATCTTGTAAGAGATCTCATGCTCTAGGCTACATAGTCGAGCAGTTTTGTTCTTCTTTTGATCCTTTTGCCAACATTTTGTAATGACTTTCAGGTCTTTCAGTTTCCAAACCAAGCATTTTTGCTTACCGGTCTCTTTTAGATACTTAGGATCCTTCCATAACTTTTGTAGCATCAAAACGAAATCATTCTCTTTAGTCTACAAAGGATTGAACTTGAACGGGTATGCCTTGTATAAAGGAGGAAGGTCCAGTTGAAGAAGAATCCGAGTGTGGTCGGAGATGAAAGGGTATCCCACCCAGTCTCTATAAATGCCAACTATTTCAACAAGATCTTCAGATAGGAAAGTTCTATCAAGTCTCTTGGCAATGATATCTGTCCCCGAACGACCGCTGCGCCAAGTAGGCATGATTTTCCCCGACACAATATCTATAAGCTTGTTTTTATGAAAACAAGTGTTCAAGAAAATAGCCAGTGGTCCCAATAAGGCTGTACCACCCCAGATTTCACCGGATGATAAGGTCAGATTAAGGTCACCTGCTGGAATTAGGATTTTTAAGTTCAGCAATCCCGACGATTCTAGATTCTCCCAGTACTGTTTGCACTCCATACACATCCCGTAAACATTTAGTAAATTTAACTGTCTTCTACTTTCTAAACAAAGCCCTGTCAAAAATATCCCACCACAAGTAAGAAATATAACCAAATCAAAGTAATTAGGGTCCCACGAGACCAATAAGCCACCTGAGGTATCAACATAGTTAACTGCACAACTTAACCAAGTTGGCCTAAGAGAATGAAAAAAGGAACGAGCCTTTTCCGAATGTACAAGAGTCTCCTGTAAAAAAAAAATATTTGGATGAGTCTTATCCAATGCACAACGAACCAAGGCAACTTTCAGGGCGCCTCCAGTCCCCCTTAAATTTAGTGAGAGAAGTATCATTACTTCGATCTTGCGAGGGCCTTCAAAGCTCTAAGGGCCCCACCTTCGGTGGATGAATGTGGTATAGAAGGAACTGTGGGAACAAGTGTCGATTTTTTACGGGCACTTCTTGTTTTTGTCGGGGAAAGTTCAATGCCCAGTACCCTAGACCAAGCATACTCTTTCCCGGCCTTTACATCAGATGACCTTGAACAACAAGCATCCCCATTCCCAGCATCACCATCAATGACTGACTTCCCAAGATACACATGTAATTTCACAGTTGAATCATTATCACATATAAAAGGGATTAAGGAATCAAGTACCACGGAAAGAGTGGACTCCCCTTCTTCATGTTCCCTATAACCAGGTGGACTATTAAATTGACTCGAAAACATATGACTAGACTGTGGGTTAGAAAAATCCCCAGACTGTAAGGATAATTCTGGAGGAGAACTACGTAAAGTGACCTTTTCACTCGACAAGGTCTGACTAACAGTGGCAGATACTGGTTCCAAACCCGAAACATGAATTGGAGAGGTATGTAGTGGATCAAGGCTTCTAGAAGGAAGGTCAATATTCCCAGTACATTCCTTAACAGTCGAAGGCGGTGAGACGACCTTTGTAGTCACATTCTTAAGCCACGTTGAAGAGTTAATTACCTCTCTTTCCCAAATAGACATAGAATTAATAAAGATTGGACAAAATGATTGAAGCTTACCCGAAACAGTGTTAATACTTTCCATGGGGCAGGGATCAACACTGTCCCGATGAGCCGCATCGAAACCATACAAACCCGTCTCCAGGGTTAATTCAGGTGAACTATAAACATGTTTAGTTTCTTCCTGAACCGTTTCTTCATCAACATAACCTTTACAATCTCTCCTGAGGTGTGAAGTACTTCTGCAAATGCTACACTGGAAATGAATACCAAGATAATCTAATTTTTGTAGATAATGTTTTCCCCTCCACTCAATATCTAAAGTCTCCGACAGCCCCTGGTGTATGTCTAATTCAACCAGTACCCTACCAACTTTTCTAGAAGAGGCAACGAGATTAACTCTGTCAACCATTAAAAATTTACCAAGGGAGTTTCCAATAGTCGTCAGTGCTCCCTCATTCCATAAAAACAGTGGGAGTCCCGGTAATAAAACCCAAAAATGTCGTAAGGAGAAATACTTCGTTTTTGGGTTGAATGCTACCTGCCATCTTTTTAGCATAAGACTGTTATTACCATTTACCCAAATCCCATATAATAGTGTAGCAGCATCTTCAAGACAGTTGCACAAAAATCCTAACCAGCCTTTAGTTAAGAAAAAAACCTCCGACAAATATTGTATGACCGGTAGCCAGACCCGCTCTAACCAAACCGATAACTTCTCTGCATTCAAGTTACTGTATGCAAATCTACCAACAATGCCACATAGAGCCATCTGACAAGTGTCCTCCAGCCTTATATATGAGCCTAGGAGCATTCTTTTTATAGATTTCTTTGTCGCCCACTGTCTACGTCCCTTACGGACAATAGGAATGCCCTTGGCTGTAAGACTAGAAGGCAAAGAAGTAGAGCTTCCCTCAGCTTTCTGCAGGCTATACCTCGACAACAGTTTCCTCAAACCTAGAGTAGTCTCTGCCCGAGAAGGTAAGAATGTATCCAAGGATGGCTCTAAACCGGGAGCCTTGCTGCGACCTTTTTCCGGTGAAAATGGCTCTGTATGAGTGTCGAAACCATATGTTTGAAAACTCGATAATACCCCTCCAGTAATACAACCCTTTGTTACATCTGCCACCTGCCAAAGTACATCATCTGACTCATTCATTAAGACATTTACTTCCTCATTTATTTTATCCAACCGACTAAGTGCCATTTGGGCTCTACTTGGAACCCACTAGAAACAAAAGGCAGAGATCTAGGGCTGGAAACACCCCAAAGTCCAAGGTGATGGGATAGTTAATGATTTTGAGCAGATTTTAATGACATAAATCCACCTATGAACCACTAACCTAACCCCGATGAAACAACAATAAAGAACGTAGGTTGAAATGATTTCAGAACAATTTCCAAAAAGGGAAGCTAAGTCACAAAGAAAGCTAGAAAGCCAAAGGAGATGACATTCCACGAAACAAGCCTAAGGAATAGTAAAAGATCACCCCCTACTATCATCCGAGGCTCGGTTAGTAGAAAGAGAAAATTAAACCAAACTCCTACAAACACTCGAGAAACATTGACTAGAAAAAGAAGACTAACTGGTAGAGGACAAGTAAATAGAGTCGAGGCCCTCCAAACCTAAACAAATCCAGAGTCAAAAACCACCTCCATTAAGCCTTCTGGATAATTCCCGCCTTTAAAATTTGAAAAATGGATGACTGTTCCCTAGGGTCGATGGCATCCACCTCCATAGCTCCGCTCCTTCGCTCTTGCATTCTACAAATTTCCATTCTAAGTCGTAGTTAGCATGACTGCGTGTAGAAATATGTTAAATCCATTTGAATCTAAGGATAAACCAACATCTCAATAGTTTCATTTCTCTTCAACACAAGATGAGTAAATGTTGGATCCTTTCGTATGTATAAACAAAATGGGTGAATCACATCCATACAATGTGAATCACATCACTTTAGAAAGGTTTCACACTCTATTCAAGAAATTAGTTTGTATGTTTTATGGAAAATAAAGTGTGAAGCCACCTAACATATTCTTCATGGTTCCCTTAAAAGATCATTTGCTTAAGAAAAGTATAAAATCACAAAGGCGGCCATCGACGTGGCATGTGTCATAAAACTTATGAATTGAAGTAAAAACAATGGTACATAAAATCAATTCATAGAGATGCCCAATCCATAGGTCATATACAACTCATTTATAAAATTAAATATATATGCATGACCACACCTTAGTTGGTGCATTCTATCCTTTATAAAAACAATTTAGATGCCTCACTTGTCTTTATGATTTGGTTGGTCATATCCCCTTTGTTACTTAAATCAATCCAAGGGACCATGCCGTTGATACATTTAATGGTGGGGTGGGGATGATGCTTACAATCTCTTTCATTAAAATGTTTGATTTGCCCATCACAATCCATGGGGAAAAACCAAACCAATAACAATTATGGTATGTGCCGCCGCAAGTCATTTTCCTTTATTTAAACCACATAACTAGAAATGAGTTTCGGAAGGGAAGAAGAGATAACCATGATGACACCCTCTCCCTCCTTTGAAAACAACGTTTAGAATGTGAATCATAAGAATTTAATTAACGTGATTTTTATTTTGACGGCTTTTTGAAAGATGGGGTATTCGAAATATTTTTTAAAACTTATTTTTCAATTCAAATAATGTGACAACAATTTTAATGTGGTTTAAATTTTTTTAAGTTTAAATGGATTCACATATTCAAAATTTAAATTTAGTGGCCTATTTTTTAATTTGGTTTAATTTAGTGACAATTTTAATGTGGTTTAAATTTTTTTAAGTTTAAATGGATTCACATATTTAAAATTTAAATTTAGTGGTAAATTTTTTGGGGTCATTTTTTGATTTTTTTTTTTGTCAATTTAATTAAAAATTGGTCTATTTTTATATAAATATGATTAAATTGACAATATTAACTCAAAAAACAAATTTTAATAGTAAATTATATGTTTTTTTTTTATTGAATATTCTTCTATAAATTATATGTATGTTTTTAAAACCAAAATATTCCAAAAAACTATATAAGTATAATATTTGAATTTAGAGAAACTATGATATGACATTTCTATCAAATAAAACTATCCTAAGCACTCATATTTTTATTAGAGTTTGAAGTGCTTAAGTTTAGCTGAAGTTAGACCTAAGAGTTAGCTCAAAGCGTCTTGGTCAAGGGTTTGACTCTCTTGTCCCCTTTGGGGTTAGGCAGGTTCGTTTATTATCCACGAATTATGGAAAAATACTTGGAAGGTTTTCCTTTTTGAATTTTTTTTATTTCAATAAACATTGTCTTAAATATTTATATTTTTATTGGAAATTAATACATTTAACTTTTTAATAGATTATTTTTCGAATTAAATAAGAATTTTATTTGATCAACTAAAAAATTAATATAAAAATATTTAAAAATTTAATTTATTTCAAAAAAATAAATAAATTTAACCATAAAACATAAAACATTTGAAAAATAATTAAATTCATTTATAATGAATTTTTTAAACTAGATCTATCTTAATTTCGGATCTATCAAGATAAAACATAAAACATTTGAAAAATAATTAAATTCATTTATAATGAATTTTTTAAACTAGATCTATCTTAACTCCGGATCTATCAACTACAAAAATGAATCAAATCTTTAGAGATAATAAACCTTTAACCTTTCCTCAAATTTTACACTCTAAAAAAAGTTTACACTAGAAAAAATTTCATCCCTCTCTCAATAATTGATAAATCCGAAATTAAAATAAATCTAAATTCATTCAAAATAATTAAATATATATAATTAATATAATCTACACAAATTTTTATTATTTTATTATTATTATTTTAATATAATATTACGTGAACATCTCATATTACTAATTAAGGTGTAGAATGCCTCTCGAGATTAACTTTCCTAAGCCCCATTCTGACCATACAAATTTTACTCACTTCTTTAACCACCAACAACTCGTAAACCAACCAACTAACCACCCAACCCACCTACCGACAACGTACG
>ML802383.1:77547-90102 GCA_009831015.1 Picea engelmannii
AAATCTTCAGCACAAGGCAAGCATCAACACTACTCCCCCTTTCGAGGGAGGTCCTTTCGGACTATACCAAGCTTGTCTCGAAAGTGCTCAAACTTTACACGAGATAGAGGCTTGGTCAACACATCTGCAACCTGCTCATTCGTGCCAACATAATGGAGCTTTAAAGCTCCCCTCTGCATCATATCATGAATGAAGTGATACTGGATCTTTATGTGCTTAGACTCATCATGGAACACATCATCTTTATACAACACTGGTTATCACAGAGGATCATGGTGGCTTACATCTCCAGATCAAATAGATTTCTCAACAACATCCGAAGCCATATGGATTCACAACATGCTGCAATATATTCCGCTTCTGTCGTGTCGAGAGCAATACTGGGTTGCTTCCTATTATTCCATGAAGTCATGGCTGACCCCAGACTGAAACAACATCCTGAAGTGCTCTCTCTATTAGAAACACTTCCAGCTCAATTTGAGTCAGTATATCCGTACAATATGAAGTCATGTTCTCTAGTATAACAAAGACCAAAGTCCAACTTACCCTTAAGGTATCTCATCACATGTTTTGCGGCAACAAGGTGAACATGTTTGAGTTCTACTAGAAATTGACTCAAGGTGTTCACGACAAAACATATATCTGGCTTGGTATTCATCAGACACATCAACGATCCAATGATCTGTCTGTACAACGTGGCATTAACCAATTTTGGCGAAGTATCATCCATGAGATTCAACTTTGTTTCCATGGGCGTGTTCATGGATTTACACTCCAACATATCAAACCTCTTTAGTATTTCTACTGCATACTTCCCTTGTTAAGGAAGATCTTCTCTAGGCTCTGCCAAACTTCGAGACCTAGGTAATAGTGCATCAGGCCTAGGTCTTTCATCTCAAATTCTACAACGAGCTTCTTCTTACAATCTGTGATGAGCTTTTCTTCTCCAGGTAAGAATAAGTCATCCACATACAACAATAATATAATTGGCTCTGTTGCTGTCCTTATATACACTTGCAAACATGAGCTAAGTCCTGCTCACTTAGTGTGTCCTTGGAGGCACAATGCCTAGGTTCAAAGCTCACGCTGTCACTTTGCCTTGAGCCTCTTCCGTCTAGGCTTACTCCTAGGGAAGCCAAGGGGGGTAGACCCTAGTTACTAGATGAGATTAAACATTAAGTTCTAGGAGTTGGTTTTAACTAGTTAGAAGGTTAAGGGGAAAGATCTATCCTATATGCAAAGGCAACAATGCAATGTGCAACAATTCAAATGAAAAGCAAGCCTTTTCCTAGGACAACTAGACTAGTGCCTAAGATTGGGCAAGGGGTCAACTAGAGTTTTAGGGGGATTGATTACACAAGATTACAAATTACTTCACAACAAGATCGGATACAAATCTCACAACTAAATACAAAGGTACAAAAGAGTATCTAAGAGTTACACTAAAGTTACACTAAAGTTACACTAAACATAAGATATAATAGATACAAAGATACAAAGATACAATACTAACTCAACCACTTGATTGTGCAGGAAATGAAGATATTCAAAAGGAAAGCATTCATCAACACATCAAGCCTAACATGCTCAACAATAGAGTGTCTCCAATGGATGCACAACTCTATTGTGACTGCTTTCAATGGCAAACAAGATTACAGAAAGCCCAACAAGGAAGTGCCTCCAAAGGATACGCAACTTCTTTGAGGACCAAACCAAAATATTAACACACAACTTAATTGAAAATGAAATGTTTGAAGAGAAACCTCCAAAGGAAAAAAGGTGCAACTTAAGAACCACTTAGTTATCAATCCACAACATTAAAATAACTTGCATGAAAAGTAAATATGAAATGAGAGCTTGCAAGAATTAAATGTAAACCACAATATGTAGATGCCAAGTTGATGCCCAAAGGGTTGAAGTGGATTAAGGATTTATTAAAATTTATTAAGTGAAGGTTGGATCCTAACTAAGTGTCAACCCCAATATTCCCCCCTACTTGTACCAAGTAGTTGTTGGGTGCTCAAGAAGTATGGCAACAAGGCCTACCCTAGCTCCACAGGCCAACCCAAGGGAAAGAAGTACTCCTGGAAAGGATGCTGAGCGCCACGAGATCGTCTCCGGCCTATCACCTTCCGTTGCTTCCTTCAATCCTTGTTTAAATGGCAAAGTTGGGTCAGTAATAGGTGTCCTATTTAGTCTAATTGATTTTAGGCCTATGGACTAAGTTAAATTGAGTTAAAAAGTGTGTTAAGGCAAGATGTTGCTTGCCAAAAACTATGTATTTGTACCAAAACCGAAATTTACAACCTGCAAGAAATGAAGTGCTTGACCACAAGTTATTGCTTAAAAGAGCATGAAAAGAACTTGAGATAGCTTGCAAGAAAGGAAAATTTAGTTGCCTTAAACCATTCACAATGTGCCCATGATGTTTGCAATAAAATTAAAGTATAAGTGCTTGTGAAAGACTATGAGTTAAAAAAGAGTACTTGAAAAATAAAGCTTGCAAAATGAGAGAGATTTAAAACATAAGATTGATCCTATGCCTCCGTGGGCCTAAGCTAGCATTAGTATGTGTGATTTCTACTTCTAGATAATTTTAAGCCATCAAGCACATTAGAATCACAATACTAGACTAGCCATACGATTTTGGGGGTTGGCTAGGTCAACTTCACTCCAAGGTGTAGGCAACAATTAGAAAGTAAATGCTTTGAAAGAAGGAAACTAAAATAGACAAACCACTTACAATGGCACAAGGTGGAGGCAAGCCTTCCTATTTTGTGCCAAAGAGGGTTGGAAAAGAATGAAAGCAAAACTAAAACAACCTAGCCACACAACCTTGTCCTAATGACAAGTGGGGCAAACAAAATAAAAATTGCAGAAAATTAGAAAGTAATCCTAGCCTTACGATTTTGGGTGTTGGCTTAGCCAAACTCACACCAAGATGTAGGCATTATTTAAGTTACAATGTACAGAAAATAAATACAAGAATGCAAGTCTCAAGGGGCTCCCGAGGGCTTGCTACAATGCTAGAATGATGAAAGAGAGGTTGGGAATTGTTACCCAACCAAGAGGAGGTTTCCTTGTGTGTTTTAGGGCTAAATTTTGGCAGCACTTCCCCTTGTACTGGTGAGAATCTGCAAAAAACAAGAAGCTATTGCTTGCTGAAAACGCTGCAAAACACACAAAAAATGTTAAGAAAATTTCTGTTTTTACACAGAATTTTTCTGCATAATTTTTTTAGCAAGTATAATATATGAAATGACCTATCCTAGAGTGTTAGCAATACCAAAATCTGAATATGAAAGAACAACAAATAAAACTAAAAAAAAAAGGAGTTTCAAGTGGGTTGTGAAGGCAAGCTTCTAGCCCAAAGCTAGCCTTGCAAACCCTTGAGGCAACATGCAACTTATGAAACAAACTTGTTAGATATGAGCAAAGATGAACAAGATAGATGAATACAACAAACTAATTTGAGATATCCACTATCCTCCTCATGTAAGTTCTACAACAACCTTATTGCAAAACCAACCCAAGCAGACTAGTTTGCTTGGGACATCTACTCAATATATCAATGAAAACTTCACAAGCAACAATATCACCTCCAATCCAAATGCACCAAGACACAATCTTTAGTACACCAAAGTCCTCCAAAACTCTTTCTTATTATCAAAGTAGGAAGTTGCAACAACTAATTGCTACATGTTCCTCTCCAAAATGAGAGCAAAAGTGAATGAAGCAAGGTGGGAGAGAATTTGGTAGCATAACAATAGCTCAAGAGATGGTGAGGAAATGAGGGTGAGAGGGCCTTCATTTATACTTGGAGAAGCAAAGTGACCCCTCTTGGATGAGATCCAAGTGTCAAACACCAAGCATATGAAAGGATCCCAAAGAGGGGGGCACACCACTTAGGGTTTCGGCATGGATTGATGAGGTGGATTGAGTGGGAGGGTGTGGGACATAGCTAAAGGATGAGGTGGATGGCTAGGAAGGGCGTACCCATGGAGAGAGGGCCCCACTTTGCTTTTCTAAGGTTTTCTCAAGAGGGGGGGCGCAAATCCCCTAGGGGGGTGAACTTGAGGAAGTGGGTAGAGTGTCTAGTGGGTGTGTAAAGGTTAGGAAAAGGTTTGTGTAGGTTAGGAATGGGTTTACTCGTCATCTCCCACCTTTACTTTACTCATTTAGCTCATATTTACAAAAAATGACATTTTTACTATGTCATGACTAGCAATTAAAATTGTTGTTTTGACTGACTTGGACTCCCTATGGACAAACACCTGCAAAAGTTGTCCAACTGAGCTGAAACTTGGTCCAAGGGTGTAGGGGGTCTCATTCCATTTCTTTTGAGCACAAATACCCCTAGCAAAAGCCCAAGGACCTAGTTTTTACATTTTTTCTCAAAAATAATTAAAATTAATTAATTAAAATTACCCAACCTTCGACAATTTTAATAAATTAAAAAAAACCTATCTAGACTCGACGAAATTCCGCAAAACTTTGAGAGATGTCTTACATGGTCATTTACATCATTCCTAAACACTAGCTACCAGAGGACGAAACCATTAGAACGCCTTTCACCACTTTGGAGGAATTATTGTGGGAGTGAAAAACTTAAGGGACATTAATAAGGTTGATTAGGCCAAATTAATAACCTGAGGAAAAAAAACACTTAGTGAAAGGAACTCCTCTAATGATAAAGTCCTAAGGTAACTGACCTAACTATGATCCCACGCAGGGGAGTGAAAATTCCATTACAAAAATATGTGCTGAAGGCCAAAACATGCCTTATAGAACCACAAAGTCTTTGACTTGGTAGCATCTGATGATGCATATCTTCATGGTACATGGAGTTGACCCCCTAGTTATATAGGTGGTCAACAGGCTCATCATCTTTAGAATCAACTTTACTCTTGGTAGAGCCCAAGGTCGTTAGGAAACTGTCAATTCTTCCATACCAAGCTCTAGGAGCTTGCTTCAACCTGTACATAGCCTTCTTCAACTTGCAGACATGTGTCTTGTACTTTGAAACTAAATTTTCACATCACGTTGTGCCAACCTGGTACATTTGCTCAGCTGCAACTCAATCTGCACAATCATGTGCTAGCTCTATGTGCTTTTTGCAAAGCACTATCTGTCTCACTATCTCAGAGTATGTCCTCTCCTCTTTCTGCAACTGTTCCTTCTGGAACTGGGACTCTGCACATGCAGTTGCTCTGAAGCTGAGAATGGCTGCTCCATTCTCACTGTGATTGCTGAAATCTGAGAGTAACTCCTCTACTTGATCACGACAACAACTTCATCTTAAACTGAGAGTGGCTCAATAACTGATACTGAAGATAGCTCTTCTCCTTTCATGGAGGTAACTCTATCTGCTATTGTAGTTATGTTTCCATGGCCTGACTAATGTACTGCACCAATTGCCACTCAATTTTAAATATGGGGATTGCTCCCCTTGCATCTCATACTGTATATGAATCATGGTTGTTCTGGTTGTCTTCATGAATACTGGAACTATTTCCTTAATTACTGGGGTAAGTGTCTCGTCATAGTTTTCTCCCTCTTGCGGGGAGAATCCTCTGGACACAATTCAGTCTTTGTACATTTGCAACACGCTTGATCTGTTAGATCAATCTTGGAAGTCAACACTGACTAGTCTCATGAAAAAAATCCATACCCGGTCTTTTTGACTGGCTTCCTTCTCTGTCACTGAAACAAGGGAATCTTCCCAGGAGATTTCATATCTCCTAGAAGTCTCTGAAGCTACGATCTAGTCTTCTTATGGCATCTGTCTCCCATTCCTGGAAGATGTCTCTTCATCTGATCCTTTTTGAGATCAGGCTTACTTTKAATCTTGATTTCTTCTGAGTCTACAAGGACTTCATCATCTCTTACAKGATATACTTGGTGTTGAATACCAAGTCTTAATATGAAAAGCCGAGTCAGCCTTCAAACGAGTTTAGCTTCCTGTCAAGGTGGCTTCATTATCCTTTGAACAAGTCTACTGTGAGTTCTTGTTCTAATGTTTGGTCATCTTTGGAGCCTTCTGCTCCTTACAATCAATCTCCATATGAGATACTCTGGATCTCAAAAGATAGCTTCTTCTTCATCTTCTTTGGTACATGAATGTATATGGTCATGTACATAGTCTGCTTCATGTCTCATCTAATCTCTTGCCTTYTGCAACCTTCACTATAGCTTCCTCAGGGTTATCACCTGTGACCTGAAACAAGGTCAACAAAACAACAAGCAAGAATAATTCTCTTTTGATAATAAAATAATTCCTCCATGGTAACCTGGAACCAACACAGGGAGTTTCTCCTAGAGGAGATATTGGTAATATGCTCATATCCTACCAAGTATAATACTTTTCAAAGACTGTTACCTCAACTATAGTGTTTTACTTGTAATGAGGTAGTTATGAACTTGTCATGTGCAACTTTGAATCTTATCAACTTAATCAATCAAACCTGGAACCTGGAGTCTTGTCCTCAAGAATGAGTGTGTTGCTTTGCTTTCAAGTCTCTTTCACTCAAGATGACAAGTGCTTTCTTCACCCTGTCCCCTGTACTAAGACAATAAGATATCTTGACAGAAGTCTAAGTTAGAGAATAAACTCTAATCTCAATCTAATACCTTGACTTTAATTTGACCAAGAGTTAGTATGATGTTCATAACTTCAACATACAACCTAGATGTCAAGGTAATGTCATAATGAATAGATGCATATAAAATGATCAAACCCGAGGTGCATTATTTCTCTGAATGTGCTGGATCTGAGATCCTTCTGGATCTATGACAAAAGATCCCTTCTCCTGCAAGTACCCTTTAGAATAATAATGCATTTTTAAACATTTAAGTACATACCTCTGACAATATCTTGCTAGGGTAAGGTGCACTACGACAATAACACAACAGTCCCAACACTTCACAAAAACTTTTACTGCAACTGATACTGCAATTGGTGTTGGCAGTGCAACTGGTGCTGCAACTGGTGCTGCAACTATAATTGTAATTGGTACTGCCATTGCAACTGCAACTTAGGGTTAATGCAGAAACCCTAATTTTTCAACTTTCAAATTTTGGAATTCTGATCCAGGGACTAGAAGCGCAGGGCTGAGGCGAGTAGGTTGGAGCTGCTAGATTTCAAAAATTTCAAGTTTTGCCCCTTGAAACTTGACTTGTGAAAATATGGACTGGTACTTCTGGTATTGGTTTCGGTTTCTTGGTTTTTTGGTACCAGTCAAAACTAGGGTTTGACTTTTCGGAGGTTCTATCCATTGAAAAGGTGCATTCAAGCTGCCAAAAGATTCACTAGGGTGTATCTTGTGAGAGAAACACAATCACAAGATACACAACATTTATTCTGCGAAACCCTCATGGGGGAGAAAACGCAACAAAACTTCCTTAATATAGATAGCCAATACAATGCCAAGACAATAAACCAAAAAACTAGAGAATATCCAACACTGAGCAATGCGCCTCTCTTCCCTCTTCTCCCAATTGCAACTCTCCAATCTTGCGCACTTGATGAGTGAATGAGTGAGTGAACAAATGAGGCGCTAGCCTCCTTTATTTATA
Organism: Picea engelmannii; assembly: GCA_009831015.1. Taxonomy (NCBI): domain Eukaryota; kingdom Viridiplantae; phylum Streptophyta; class Pinopsida; order Pinales; family Pinaceae; genus Picea; species Picea engelmannii. Next base: position 85,123 of record ML802383.1, read on the forward strand.
CTAGTTGGTAGGCGCTGGAAAGGTGTCTCTTCACTGGGCAGGGTTGACTTCTCTTCTTAGTGGCTAAAACCACTTTAATTAGGCCCGGGGGTCGACTTCTTAATTAGCATAATATAATTAGGGTTAGACCAATCCACAAAAGGGGATTTGGTCAAGTACGAAGCCCGACATGATCAATCCACAAAAGGGGATTGATTTGATGAATAATAACTCAATAATAAATAGAATACTCTTTGCAGTTACAATATTTCAACATATGGAGGGAAAAAGCAATCCAATGCATGTCTTTGGGCCAAATTTGGCCAAGATATGAATGCACAAGCCATTGGGAGAGGATGCGCCCTATTTTTTAGGGATTTGGCATTTAAGAGGAATTAAAAGGGATTTTAGTGGAATTAATTGCATGGAAAGTGAGTTAATGACGAGTGAGAAGAAATTAAGTGAGTGATTTAAGCCTCGATTGGCTCAATCACATCCATGAGACTGCTACCTTATCCACATGCCCTCTTTAATTAATTATTTCTTCACCTTAATGCTTTCATCCTTGGAAAGTGTGCCCCTATTAAACGATGCCAAGTAGATGCCACATGTCACACTGTATCACCGCGACATGGTGGAATTTGACCCTGCCACGTGTCACCTTTGGATCCGACCACCCCTGTTATAAATATAAACTACTAAAAATAGGGTTCGACTCCTAAAAAATAGGAAACTGTCACAAACGTCCAGGATGACTAGGAGAACATTGCCATGTGTCATATGTCCAAAAATAGACACTGTTGAAAATAGAATATCGCCGCATGGCAATGATATCATACTCATCGGATTCAATTTTTCGTTAGGATTCCAAATATGTGATCAGAATTGACATGTGAGCCTTGGTGCTCCACCTAAAAATAGAAACTTTGACAAAGTCATCCTGGAAAAAGTCCAAAAGATTTAGAATGTCTCAAGGATCAATACTGCACACTCAAAAAAACCCTAATCTGAGGCTTGAAGCTCAACCTGCTAAAAAATAGAAAGTACTTGCATGATCTCCGAAAAAACATCATCGGGCTTAGTATCATGCAAGGATCAACTCTGTATGCTCAAAACTATCAAAGGAGTCTTCGATCACTGTCTCCTAAAAAGTAGGGTCACTTGCTATATATAGAAATCTCTCTCAATTCCTTGTGAAATTGTGCTAGCTCTAACTCTGAAATAAAAACAACCATATACTAGTCCTATACCTGTCTCTGATGGGAAGCAACCTCTGGCTCACACAAGTGCTACAACTTTGGGAAAATCTTTGAATGCGAGCCAAATAATGTATGCTGGCTCTTAACCCTCTAGATCTCCAATGGAGAAAATCCAGGAGTTAACAATGGCGACTCAAGGGGACGGGATCCCCCTGTGGGATGTCGAGAACCATATGAATCTTTGTGTCTGTAAAACTGAAACTAATGCTCTGTGAGAACTCTATAAGATGTAAATGATATACCCCTGTAATTGTGTGGAAGAAGAAAAGGTTCCATAAGTTGATCTGTGATACCCAAGCCTGTCCAATGGACAATGGAGTCAAAGCAATATAAACCTCCCACTGAAAAACTGAGACATAAGGGGTCTCATCCAAATCCGCTACCTGCTACCACCTAATAGGTACACTCCTTGTGGTAAATTGCTGATGTCGACACAAGGGAGAGAGTCACTTAGTCAGATGTCATTAATGTAAACACCTGCCAAGTGCGAAGGAACACCACCAATAATGACAATGGGTCCTAAGATATGAGCAGAACCTTTCATTGTGAAAGATGTTCTGAAGTCGAACAATGACAAGGATCATCCAATCAAGGCCCAATGATACTCAACCTTGTCGAATCCGAGGTAACTGCCAATGAGGCTAACGGCGACCAAGGCGCTCTACTTTTGGATCATCCGTAGATAATGTGTCAGAGTCGATACAGGTTGACCTGCTGAAAAGAAGAGCAATGATGTCTCTCTTCCCTCAGCGCGAAGTGATAACTTAAGAAGATATAAGATGAAAAATCCAGGTACCATATTCCCATTGTTGGATGAGGGGGATGACTGACTCAAAGAAGAAGACTCAGATAAGGAATGAAGAGACAAGACATAAGATGAATCAAGACTCTCTTATGTCTCTTCAGCTACCCATCCTAAAGCTCAATGCTTTGAGAACATGAACAACGAGACCCCCATCCAAGTTCACTCTAATGATAGACACAAAGGCTCGACATATGAAAGATAAGACACTCAGATTTTGACCTAGGAAAAACAATAGTGGACAACCACTCTTCTATGAAAGGAAAAACACACAAGACATGACTACATGCTGATATAGTTTGGCAAAAATCAGCGACACTTAAACAAAGGATGAAAAGTAAATGATAGAAAGGAAAGACATTGCAAGGGGAAGGTAAATTGCTGTCCTAAAAACTAAAAATCAGCAAGAAGGAAAGACTGAAATGATGATGCAGAAAGGAAAAAAAACTAATCTAATACCCCCCCCAAAAAAACCCAAAATTGTTGGTACTATGTCCCTCATTGGAAGTACTTCAAATGCTTCCCATTAATTGGTAGCCCCATGAGATCACCATCCAAATCGCCCAACCTAAATGTGTTAGGTCCCACCGCGGAATCAATGTGGTATGGGCCCAACCAAAGGCTATCAAACTTGCCGTGGTCACCTGATTTTTCATTTTTCTTATCCCACAACAAGACCATGTCCTTGACCTAGAATTGTTTGCCCTTTGCCTTTCTGTCAAATACTTTCTTGATCTGTGCCAGATAATCCGTGAAGTGTGTATATGCCATAAGCCTATCTTCCTCTAGTTGCACCAACTCATCAATGCCATTCTGTAATGCTTCCTTGTTGGTGGAAAACTGTCCCAATAACTTATATGCAAGCAATTTCATGTTAATAGGAAAGATAACTTTCGATCCATAGACCAACTCAAAAGGGTTCTTACCAGTTGATCTCTTCCTTGTAATTCTGTCTGCCCACAAAGCATATTTGAGACAGCTGTCCCAAGCTCTTTTATTTTCACCGACTGTCTTTTGATGAGATTTTTGTTGTTTGCCTCTGCTAAACTGTTCCATATTGAGAAAAAAAAAGAAAGCAACTCAACTGATTTGAACACACTAGCATTATCAGTTGTAAGCTTTTGTGGAACTTTGAACCTAGTGAGGATATTCTCCTCCAAGAACTTGATAATAGCAGCACTAGAAGATGTCTTCAGTGGAACGGCTTCAACGCATCAGGTGAAGTAATCTGTAGCAACTAATATCCATGTGTGCCCAACACTAGAATTCTGCGAGAATTTTCCAATAAGATCAAGACCCCATTGCTGGAAAGGGGCTTCTATTATAACTGGATTCAAAGGCAAAGCGGGAAGCTTCTGCTTTTCAAACCGCTGACATGCCTTGCATGCTCGAACAAATGAATGCGCATCTCTGAATAGTGTTGGCCAATAATAGCCTGCCCGCATGATCTTGTGTGCAGTGGTTTGAGTAGAGAAATGCCCACTGTACACTCCATAATGAAGCTTTTTCAAGAGCTCCTTGGACTCACCACCTTCCACACATCGCAAGATGACTCCCTCAGGGTTCCTCCTTCCTAATCGGCTCTGCCAAAAACAATACTTGGTCGCACGAAGCTGCAAAGTTTGCCTCTGTGCCTTGGTGTAGTTAGGAGGACATGATAAGTTTGTCAAAAAGAGGAGAATGTCTTGGTACCAATCAAAATTATTGAAAGGTTCAGTTAAGAGATTTACTTGTGGACTTACCTGCTGATCCTGCACCGCTTCCAAGTTCTTTTCTGCCATCAAGTTTGCTAGTCCTTGGCCTATAATGAACTTGGTAGGCCTCACCTCAAGGTCATATTCTTGGATCTTTGCAATCCACCTCTCCACAATTGCAGTTATGTCTAAAGGAGCATAAGCATTAAATGTAAATCTATTTTCCATAGTGCTAGAACTTGAAACCCCTGAAGCACTTGAAACAATTGAAGCACTAGAACTTGGAACAATTAAAGCAGATGAGGATGGGGTAGAGGTAGATGATACTTGAGGTGTTGAAGTACTTACCTCAGTGCTCACAGTAGTAGTAGTGAATGGAAGAGATACATGAACCGATGATAGAACAACTGAACAAACTGTGAGAGCAGGACTAGCGGTGGGAGTGATGAAAGAACTATTTCGAAACAAGTGTTTTGGTTTGCTGAGGGATGGAAATAGTCCTTGAGTGGGGTAAAATTGGGATGATCTGCGTAAGTTCCTCTTTGAAGTCGCCCTTGTGTCCTGTGGAGTCGCCAGATGAGCTAAAACAAAGTATAACGATGAAATAAAAACTCACTGAATGTTGTGTTACCAAAGCTTGCGTTCCTCGGCAATGGCACCAATTTGTTAGCACACTTTTTCACCCTCCAATCAGATCAGATAATTAAGAAATCAATGATGGAAAAGTGGCTAATTCAAGGAGAGAATGCCATTGCGTTCCTTGGCAATGGCACCAATTTGTTAGCACACTTTTTCACCCTCCAAGCAGATCAGATGATTAAGAAATCAACGATGGAAAAGTGGCTAATCCAAGGAGAGAATGCCCAAATTGTCACGGGCAAGCCTCCTCTCTATTCGGGCTAGTGTGTGCCAACCTCAGGGGGGAGTCCCTAGGTACCGTGCTGTTGATTTGAACCTGATTTTCTTCAAAGAGCATACAAAAACAACAACAAATATGCTTTGGATAGCGTGTAAACACTACGCCAAAGAGTTAAGAAAAGATAGAGTAAATTCACTTGGAGGGATCCTGCAATGGTGAGAAAGATGAAAGAATTAAGGAAATAAAACTAATTGAAAGATTGAAGTCAATCACAACAATAGGTTATGAGCTACTAATCAATGGACAAAAGTAAGAACATAATACTCACAAGAAGGAAACTTAGACGAAAACACAACACTTCTTTATTAAAGGCTTGCCAAAGGGTTG
>ML802383.1:90202-109722 GCA_009831015.1 Picea engelmannii
CAATAGCTCAAGTATCAAGACCAAAAACTCACTAACAAACACAAAGGTGTGCCCTGCATCTCCTTTATAGAATAGGAAGACAAGGAAGATGCAATGTATATAGTCACATGCATGAAGCACTCGAAAAGACTCAATAAAACCCAAACCCTAGTCTAATCACCTAGTGCACCCTAGCTACATGGATAAGTGTGTCAGGTAAGTGTGCCTCAACTGGAAGACTGGAGCATACAGGCATGCATCCCCTTCCTTGAGAGCTATGCCCTCTACCTACGTTGGAATCTTACCCATGCAAGCGCCTAAGGAAACCTAGGATCTGTGCCCTGTCTAAAAATAGATCATGAATTCATTCTAAAACTAAAATGAATTGAAAGATGAACTGAAGCAAACTGGAAATTGCTAAATCTTGAACAACAGTAAACTGAATTTGACTAAAGGTAGTAAAACTAGAAATATACTAAGATTGCCACCTGCAACCTGACGGCATGCATGCACACTACTCTCCTACTGTCTACATAATTGCACCTCCCTCACACAACTGTGACGGGAACCAAGACAAATTGTTGCCATATTGTCATTGTACGGACTTGCAATAAATACACCCTTACTACTGCTATACAAACTTGCTACTGTATCTGCTGGTTAAGTGCGCCCTAGTATTGTGGAGAAGACAGTCAGAGCTAAACAAGGTAAATATCTAACAGAGAATGAAGAAGTGGAGCCCTAGGAAGATCGTGTTGAGGTGGACGAATGGAAAAACAAGAAGGATTTGAAGAGGGAAAAAGACAAGCCGATGATGAATAGGAAGGGCAGCATGCCATCCTTTCCAAAGAGGTGCCAATGTATCTTTTTAGGTAGGCAACTTGTTAAGCAATATACCAGTCATTGTGCCAATCGGAGCAAGATGAATTTGAAGATATTTTTCCGCCTTCCCTCTTAGTCTGTTATGAGGATGGAAGGCCAAGAATTCCGGAGAGTTTCTGTATTGTTTCAGGTTGTACAGTTAAAGCTGCAGCCCCAAATCCTTTTAAATACAAATATAATCGTTAATATAACCTACCATAAAAAATAAAAATAAAAATGGAAATATAAAAATAAATAAATTAGCATAGATCCATCTCAATCCTGGATCTTTTAACGGGCAAGAAGTTTGAACCTGGTTTTTTTTAATCCCTCTCAGTGCCCAACAGATCCAGGGTTATGATCGATCTATGCTGGTGAATTATACATTACATTTCGGAAGAAGCACAGTTACCAATTTCTGCGAGTTTGAAGAAGGTTAACATATGCAGAAGGACATCTTCCTAGAAGTTAAGTATGAACTTTTGCTGCTCACAATCATAAATAGAAATTTACTAGTACCGGCACCGTCACTTAAATTAGATTTATGATTTATCATAGCAGGTCATACAGATTTCATCACAGAAATATGGTCTTGTAGTAATTGTGATGGTTGTGGTCATAGTCAAGCTTGCTTATCGAAATTATTAGACCTCGATACAGAGATAGTTGAGTTGGCACAAATAAGCCCCAAAAATAGACAATTCCTGGCATTCCTAACCATTTATTCTCCCTGCTGAAGCAAAAACAATTTAATTAGACTTGATAGTTCTGTGAAGTGCGCAAACGATGGTCAGGCCATCGCATCCTAGTGTCAACATGATACATGCTCCAAGTGACATCTAGCAATACATACCCGAGCCTTGCACTATGAGTTGCAGAAATTGCATGCGTTTGAACCAATAAGAGTATACGCAGTGCCTACCATGAATTATAGCATATTTGAATACGGGTCCAGAACCATTGGAGAAACATTGTGGGGGCATTTCTCACAGACATCTATTTTTGGCTGAAATTTTATTTATTGACATTGTATATTGGGGAGTTTTCTGTTATATGTTAGCCCAAGTTTCCACAATGAATTCATCACCTTGACATATTTGCAAAATTTCCATTAAGTACTAGTGGATTATATAATTCCTCTTAGACATGTTCCTAAAATGTAGATGTCGTCATTGAATATACAACTTGAGTGAGTCTAACAGCTAACAGCTAAGAACATGTATTAAGAGGAATATAGGGTATACACAACTCTGTAAACTAAGCAGTCAATTTGGTGTCTGGATATGCTGTGACCTGAACTTAGATTTGCTGTGACCTTAGATTTGCTGTGACCTGAACTTAGATCGTTATCATTATAAACTCCAAAGACTCTCCTATTTTTATGTTTATGTAATCTTTGGTGTCTGGATATGCTGTGACCTGAACTTAGATTTGCTGTGACCTGAACTTAGATTGTTATCATTATAAACTCCAAAAACTCTCCTATTTTTATGTTTATGTAATCTCTGAGAATTTGTGCGATGTGTCAAGGGAGAGGTTAGAGAATAGAATATAATCCATTGGCCTGGGGAAGGGAACAGCTTACATGTTACTGTAGCATTTCCTTGAAAAAAGTAAGAAAACAAAGAGAGAGAGATTTAGGTAACTACCTCATCTGTAGTAGGAATGGAAGCAAGATCAAGATCAGTGTCCTCCTCGATTACAAACACCTCCCGCTGTGTACGACCCAGCGAGGAATGATTCTGCATGTCCCCTGTCCCCTGTTTCGTTTCATCAACACAAGGTGGCAACCTCTTCTCCTTCGCCTTGCCCTCGCCCTTCCCTGGCCCTCACGTCATGCATGCTGATACAACAACGAATCATCACACCTTCGTGCACTACAAAAACAGCCCCCCAAAATTTGCAATTCCAAGCAATAAATGTCAAGAGAACAAGGAATTCGTCAAATTCCACGCCACGCATGTCAACATTACAGCAAATTCCTCGGCATTTCCTCAATGCAGACTGGAAGTAAACAATTCCAACATTCAAGATAAGTAATTTATTTAATGAAAGTCCGTCGTTCTTCAAAAAAATGAATACATACTGAAACTGTTTGGCGCAACGTGTTGACCAGGGCTAAATTCTTCCCTATCCCCGGCTCTCTTCAAGCGAAAACAAAAGGGAAAAGATCGTCCGCCTTCTCGAAAAAAACGACTTTTAACGTTTTAAGAAAATTAGTTAGAAGTTGTAGGTATACACAATGAATATATATTTATGCCTAAAATTTTCATTTTCTTTGCCGCCTCCTCATCCTCCGCTGTGTCTTATTTTCTTCCTCTGAAGCAAACCGGAAGCTGGGCCGTGCGATCGTCTCTCAACATACACACTGAGTATATCTTCGCCGCTTTGTCCCGTGTATTTATGAGAAAGAGCGAGGGGCCTTCGTCTCCACTGGAAAAAAAGTACTTTACTGTTGTAGTAAATATGCAGTCATGGGTGACAACGCCTTGTAGTTTATTATATGACCTAACGCCATAACAGCGACGGAACATGAGAGACAAGTGTCGGACGATGGTTGACTGTGAGCATCATCATGAAAAGCGTTACTCAGTTTCGTTGGCATCTAATGCTGCGAAGGGGGCGTGGTATTGGCAAGGACGACGTGGCATTAACCCCGATCGTCGTGGCACTGGAGTGGGAATAACTGCGTACGTTGTCGGTAGGTGGGTTGGGTGGTTAGTTGGTTGGTTTACGAGTTGTTGGTGGTTAAAGAAGTGAGTAAAATTTGTATGGTCAGAATGGGGCTTAGGAAAGTTAATCTCGAGAGGCATTCTACACCTTAATTAGTAAAATGAGATGTTCACGTAATATTATATTAAAATAATAATAATAAAATAATAAAAAATTGTGTAGATTATATTAATTATATATATTTAATTATTTTGAATGAATAACAATTAGTTTAGATTTATTTTAATTTCGGATTTATCAATTATTGAAAGGGATGAAATTTTTTCTAGTGTAAATTTTTTTAGAGTAAATTTTTTTTAGAGTGTAAAATTTGAGGAAAGGTTAAAGGTTTGCTATCTCTAAAGATTTGATTCATTTTTGTACTTGATAAATCCGGAGTTAAGATAGATCTAGTTTTAAAAATTCATTATAAATGAATTTAATTATTTTTCAAATGTTTTATGTTTTATGGTTAAATTTATTTTATTTTTTTGAAATAAATTAAATTTTTAAATATTTTTATATTATTTTTTTAGTTGATCAAATAAAATTCTTATTTAATTCGAAAAATAATCTATTAAAAAGTTAAATGTATTAATTTCCAATAAAAATATAAATATTTAAGACAATGTTTATTGAAATAAAAAAAATTCAAAAGGGAAAACCTTCCAAGTATTTTTCCATGATTCGTGGATAATAAACGAACCTGCCTAACCCCAAAGGGGACAAGAGAGTCAAACCCTTGACCAAGATGGTTTGAGCTAACCCTTAGGTCTAACTTGAGCTAAACTTAAGCACTTCAAACTCTAATAAAAATATGAGTGCTTAGGATAGTTTTATTTGATAGAAATGTCATGTCATAGTTTCTCTAAATTCAAATATTATACTTATATAGTTTTTTTTTAATATTTTGGTTTTAAAAACATACATATAATTTATAGAAGAATATTCAATAAATAAAAAAACATATAATTTACTATTAAAATTTGTTTTTTTGAGTTAATATTATCAATTTAATTATATTTATATAAAAATAGACCAATTTTTAATTAAATTGACAAAAAAAAATAAAAAAATGACCCCAAAAAATTTACCACTAAATTTAAATTTTAAATATGTAAATCCATTTAAACTTAAAAAAATTTAAACCACATTAAAATTGTCGCACTATTTGAATTAAATAATAAACCACTAAATTTAAATTTTGAATATGTGAATCCATTTAAACTTAAAAATATTTAAACCACATTAAAATTGTTGTCACATTATTTGAATTGAAAAATAAGTTTTAAAAAATATTTCGAATACCCCATCTTTCAAAAAGCCGTCCAAATAAAAATCACGTTAATTAAATTCTTATGATTCACATTCTAAACGTTATTTTCAAAGGAGGGAGAGGGTGTCATCATGGTTATCTCTTCTCCCCTTCCGAAACCCATTTTCTAGTTATGTGGTTTAAATAAAGGAAAATGACTTGCGGCGGCACATACCATAATTGGTATTGGTTTGGTTTTTCCCAATGGATTGTGATGGGCAAATCAAACATTCTAATGAAAGAGATTGTAAGCATCATCCCCACCCCCACCATTAAATGTATCAACGGCATGGTCCCTTCGATTGATTTAAGTAACAAAGGGGATATGACCAACCAAAACATAAAGACAAGTGGGGCATCTAAATTGTTTTTATAAAGGATAGATTGCACCAACTAAGGTGTGGTCATGCATATATATTTAATTTTATAAATGAGTTGTATATGACCTATGGATTGGGCATCTATGAATTGATTTTATGTACCATTGTTTTTACTTCAACTCATAAGTTTTATGCCACATGCCACCTCGATGGTAGCCTTTGTGATTTTATACTTTTCTTAAGCAAATGATCTTTTAAGGGAACCATGAAGAATATACTAGGTGGCTTCACACTTTATTTTCCATAAAACATAGAAACTAATTGCTTGAATAGAGTGTGAAACCTTTTTAAAGGGATGTGATTCACCCATTTTGTTTATACATACGAAAGGATCCAACATTTACTCATCTTGTGTTGAAGAGAAGTGAGACTATTGAAAGGATCCAACATTTACTCATCTTGTGTTGGAGAGAAATGAGACTATTGAGATGTTGGTTTATCCTTAGATCCAAATGGATTTAACATATCTCCACACCCAGTCATGCTAACTATGATTTAGAATGGAAATTTGTAGAATGCAAGAGGTATGGAGGAGCGGAGCTATGGAGGTGGATGCCATCGACCCTAGGGAACAGTCATCCATTTTTCAAGTTTTAAATGCGGTAATTATCCAGAAGGCTTAATGGAGGTGGTTTTTGACTCTGGATTTGTTTAGGTTTGGAGGGCCTCGGCTCTATTTACTTGTCCTCTACCAGTTAGTCTTCTTTTTCTGGTTAATGTTTCTCAGGTGTTTGTAGGAGTTTGGTTTAATTTTCTCTTTCTACTAACCGAGCCTCGGATGATAGTAGGGGGTGATCTTTTACTATTCCTTAGGCTTGTTTGGTGGAACGTCATCTCCTTTGGCTTTCTAGCTTTCTTTGTGACTTAGCTTCCTTTTTGGAAACTGTTCTGAAATCATTTCAACCTATGTTCTTTATTGTTGTTTCCTCGGGGTTAGGTGAGTGGTTCATAGGTGGATTTATGTCATTAAAATCTGCTCAAAATCATTAACTATCTCATCACCTTGGACTTTGGGGTGTTTCCAGCCCTAGATCTCTGCCTTTTGTTTCTAGTGGGTTCCAAGTGGAGCCCAAATGGCACTTAGTCGGTTGGATAAAAAAAATGAGGAAGTAAATGTCTTAATGAATGAGCCAGATGGTGTACTTTGGTAGGTGGCAGATGTAACAAAGGGTTGTATTACTGGAGGGGTATTATCGAGTTTTCAAACAGATGGTTTCGGCACTCATACAGAGCCATTTTCACCAGAAAAAGGTCGCAGCAAGGCTCCCGGTTTAGAGCCATCCTTGGATACATTCTTACCTTCTTAGGCAGAGACTACTCTGGGTTTGAGGAAACTGTTGTCGGGGTATAGCCTGCAGAAAGCTGAGGGAAGCTCTTCTTCTTTGCCTTCGAGTCTTAAAGCCAAGGGCACTGCTATTGTCCGTAAGGGACGTAGACAGTGGGCGGCAAAGAAATCTATAAAAAGAATGGTCCTAGGCTCAGATATAGGGTTGGAGGACACTTGTCAGATGGCTCTATGTGGTATTGTTGGTAGATTTGCATACAGTAACTTGAATGCGGAGAAGTTATCGGTCTGGTTAGAGCGGGTCTGGCTACCGGTCATACGATATTTGCCGGAGGTCTTTTTCTTAACTAAAGGTTGGTTAGGATTTTTGTGCAACTGTCCTGAAGATGTTGCTACATTGTTAGATGGGATTTGGGAAAATGGTAATAACAGTCTTATGCTAAAAAGATGGCGGGTAGCATTCAACCCAGAAACGAAGTATTTCTCCTTACAACATTTTTGGGTTTTATTACCGGGACTCCCACTATTTTTATGGAATGAGGGAGCGTTGACGGCTATTGGAAACTCCCTTGGTAAATTTTAATAGTTGACAGAGTTAATCTCGCTGCCTCTTCTAGAAAAGTTGGTAGGGTACTGGTCGAATTAGACATACACTAGGGGCTGCCGGAGCCTTTAGATATTGAGTGGAGGGGAAAACATTATCTACATAAATTAGATTATCTTGGTATTCCTTTCCAGTGTAGCATTTGCAGAAGTACTTCACACCTCAGGAGGGATTGTAAAGGTTATGTTGATGAAGAAATGGTTCAGGAAGAAACTAAACATGTTTATAGTTCGCCTGAATTAGCCTTGGAGATGGGTTTTTATGGTTTCGATGCAACTCATCAGGATAGTGTTGAGCCCTGCCCCATGGAAAGTATTAACATTGTTTCGGGTAAGCTTCAATCGTTTTGTCCAGACTTTTTTAATTCTCTTTCTGTTAGGGAAAGAGAGGTAATTAACTCTTCAACGTGGCTTAAGAATGTGACTACAAAGGTCGTCTCACCTCCTTTGACTGTTAAGGAATGTACTGGGAATATTGACCTTCCTTCTGGAAGCCTTGATCCACTACATACCTCTCCAATTCATGTTTCGGGTTTGGAACCAGTATCTGCCACTGTTAGTCAGACCTTGTCGAGTGAAAAGGTCATTTTACGTAGTTCTCCTCCAGAATTATCCTTACAGTCTGGGGATTTATGTAACCCACAGTCTAGTCATATGTTGTCGGGTCAATTTAATAGTCCACCTGGTTATAGGGAACACGAAGAAGGGGAGTCTACTCTTTCCGTGGTACTTGATTCCTTAATCCCTTTTATATGTGATAATGATTCAACTGTGAAATTACATGTGTATCTCGGGAAGTCAGTCATTGATGGTGATGATGGGAATGGGGATGCTTGTTGTTCGAGGTCATCTGATGTAAAGGCCAGGAAAGAGTATGCTTGGTCTAGGGTACTGGGCATTGAACTTTCCCCAACAAAAACAAGAAGTGCCCGTAAAAAATCGACACTTGTTCCCATAGTTCCTTCTGTACCACATTCATCCACCAAAGGTGGGGCCCTTAGAGATTTGAAGGCCCTCGCAAGATCGAAGTAATGATACTTATCTCACTAAATTTAAGGGGGACTGGAGGCACCCTGAAAGTTTCCTTGGTTCGTTGTGCATTAGATAAGACTCGTCCAAATATTGTTTTTTTACAGGAGACTCTTGTACATTCAGAAAAGGCTCATTCCTTTTTTCATTCTCTTAGGCCAACTTGGTTAAGTTGTGCAGTTAACTCTGTTGGTACCTCAGGTGGCTTATTGGTCTCGTGGGACCCTAATTACTTTGATTTGGTTATGTTTCTTACTTGTGGTGGGATATTTTTGACAGGGCTTTGTTTAGAAAGTAGAAGACAGTTAAATTTACTAAATGTTTACGGGATGTGTATGGAGCGCAAATAGTTCTGGGAGAATCTAGAATCGTCAGGATTGTTGAACTTAAAAATCCTAATTCCAGCAGGTGACCTTAATCTGACCTTATCATCCGGTGAAATCTAGGGTGGTATAGCCTTATTGGAACCACTGGTTATTTTCTTCAACACTTGTTTTCATAAAAACAAGCTTATAGATATTGTGCCGGGGAAAATCATGCCTACTTGGCGCAACGACCGTTCGAGGACAGATATCATTGCCAAGAGACTTGATAGAACTTTCCTGTCTGAAGATCTTGTTGAAACAGTTGGCATTTATAGAGCCTGGGTGGGATACCCTTTCATCTCCGACCACACTAGGATTCTTCTTCAACTGGACCTTCCTCCTTTATACAAGGCATACTCGTTCAAGTTCAATCCTTTGTGGACTAAAGAGAATGATTTCATTTTGATGGTGCAAAAGTTATGGCAGGATCCTAAGTATCTAAAAGAGACCGGTAAGCAAAAACGCCTGGTTTGGAAACTGAAAGACCTGGAAGTCATTACAAAATGTTGGCAAAAGGATCGAAAGAAGGACAAAACTACTCGACTCTGTAGCCTGGAGCATGAGATCTCTTACGAGATTTTGAACTTGGCGGAGGGGTTAAGTAATACTATGATGGATGTGTCATTAAAAGACTTGGAGAATGAAATAAATACCTTACTTAAAGAAATAGAGGAGCATTGGTGCCAACGTAGTTGGGCAATCTGGATCAAGAGCGGTGACCTAAATACTAAATTCTTTCATAACTATGCGAGTTACATGTTGTTCCAGAGTCTGTACTTGAGGCTAAAAAGTACAGGGTCTAGGCATCCGAAAGTGAGTAAAAGATAAAGAGGGGAAAAAATCAACCCTCGGGAAAAGGGAAACTAAGGTTGATTTCTAAGTTGTCTCTGTCTCGCTTCCAAACGTTCCTGGATGTTGATATCTCGTTCAATTGCGGCCCATGAACGTTCGAGTTTGACCCGGGTGATGGTGGTTTTAAGTATGGTGCCAAATAGGTTCAAAGCGATGTTGGTTTGATCCGATAGGTCGGGTTCAATGTTGGGTTGTCTTGCAAAGGGCACAGTCATGGAGGAACATAAATGAAATGAAAGTTCGAGGTTTAAAATGCCACTTCAATTTTTCCTTTAACTGTATAAAAGAGAACTTTCGAAATCCGATGTTAAAGATAGAACACGAACCAAAGGCCTTCTCCCGTAACTGAGTTAACTTTTTAAAGAATCATGTATGAAATGTGAGAAAACATTAAGCTGTCAACAATGTGAGGCTCCTATCAAGGGAGAATCTCGCCCTGTAAACAGAAGAAGAAAAAGGCTAATCTGACGAAGCATAAAATATAGAGATCTAAAAAGTTCACAGGTCTTGTACCTGCTGATAGCTGATACAGAGGAAAACTGCAAGTGATTATACGACTAAAAAATTGGTCACCACAGTAGAAGTTGCACTAAATTGTAGCTAAGCATTCATCAGAAATATATGCGAAATAAAATTTAATGTAAGATAACAGAGAAAACAAAACTCATAGCTCAGTCTTCACGAAATCAGGAATCTTTGGATTGCTTTGTATTAATTTTCAAAGAAAGAAAGTCTCTCTTACAATCGGCCAAGAAAGGTCCAGCCCCTATTCTCACTTCAAAATGCATATTTATACAAACTTCTAAATGCTAGAATCTCAATCGTTTCCAGAAGTTTTCGGTTACAAAATGGGAAATTTATGCGTTGCACTTATTTGTCTTTGTCTTCCTTCCTGCGGGCAGAGCAACTTCCTTTCTTTACTCTTTGGGTTCTAAAAATAGAACATGCAGACATCTATCATTATTTGGCACCAAAAGCCTGCCCTCTCGCATGCTCGGTGCAAGTGATGCACCTCTCCACCAACTGGGCTATCAACCTGGAAGGCTCTACTTGGTCGCTCGCTTCAAGAGTGTAACAATTCTTCGCCAGTTGTGGTAAACTCTTTCCCACTTGTCGGTCCTCTGCGATGATGGAGCATAATTGTAAACTTGCCTGTACTAGCCATTTGTCCATTTGGGTCATATCAACCTGGCTGATCTAGGATATCTCCACTTGTTGTTGCTCCATGTTTTCTTTGATGTCCAACAAATGTTTAGCTATATTGATTTTGCCCAGTGTCCCAGCACTGCTCTCCTCATCAAGATCTAGCAAACCTTTACTTATTAAAGAGAACATTTCCTCACAAAAAATCTTTACTTCGTTAGCTCTCCCCCTACTTTCTGATATGTTCTGCTCCCAGACCTTCACCAGGATATTACCTTTGGTTTGTTTCGCGATGGATAATTTTGAGGTGTTGACCGTCTCTATCTTCGTTGTAGTTATAAGCATCTTAGAAAGCAACCCATGCTGCCCCGACTTCTCTTTCTCTTGAAGAAATGTTCTCTATCGTCTGAAAATGGTTCTGAATGGTTTTCACCTTTGCCAACAAGTTTTTTTGAGCCGTAAGTACCTTATGTCAGATTTTGGTGGCCTGCGATCTGAACATTTTTATGTCTACAACTTGTTTCTCGGCCACCTCCAACTTCGACTGCAACTCTATAATTTGTTGCCCCTGCTGGCTTACCTGTGTTTGGCTAGTTTGCGCCGACTCATGCACCTGCTCGAGGTCGGACCTGAGCTTCTTGATTTCACACAGGTCAGTTGTTCGGGCTTCCTCAAGGCTCCTGCTCACCTTGTCCCTGACATTCGCTTCAGCAGTAGCTACCTTAGCTTCCAACTTACTAATCAGGAGGTTCTTTCGTTTCAACTAGGTCGTCAAAGTCCCAATTGAGTATTGATTGGCTGTAGCATAAGCCCCTAGCGCCCCGACTATCTCCTCTGCAAATTTTTCCTCTTTTGCGGCCTTCCCATCTGTCATGATTTTAAAATTTTTAGCTACTACGCCCTCTTTTTGATAAAATCCTTGCCTTACCACGACCTTTCTTTTCTTGTCAAAGAAAAATGCATTGGGAGGCAGCTCCTCTACAGAAATAGGCGTCAGTTCTTCATTGAAAATCCATCCCTCATCAGGATTCCCCTTTGTGAATTGCAAGGGTGTGACAATAGCAATCGGACTATCGATTTGCTTGGATGTTTGTTTCGGGGTGACTTTTGTAACCGGCTCGTTTGGTGCAAGCGAAAGTGAGTCGCCCATTCCCTGCGAAGGTATCTTTGCTTGGCCTTGGGCCTGCTTGCCTGGCGCGCCCCTTTCGGGGTTTCCTTCTTGCTTCTGGGGGACTTCGGCTCCTAGCTCTAAGGTTCCAACCTCCCTAGTTTTCCCTTGGTCCTTCTCCCCGCTAGGACTCGAGTCCTTTGCACTTTTGGCTCCCGTCTACTTTGTAACTGGAAGCTCTGGGGCTTCACCCTGTAAAATCTAGAGGAGACAACTCTGTCGATGTTCCCGAAATTTCAAAAATTCGGCCATGTCTCCAGGTGGCAAGGCTTGAATCTGACTTAGGAATTCCATGAAGGACCTCGCGCCTCGAAATATTTTGTCATGCGAGGAATCCTCGTGTTCATACCTCTTCAGGTCGCAACTTGCCAGGTGATTGCTCACAACCTTACTAGGGTCATGCTTCTTAAACTCAATGTCTACCAGCTTCATTTCTTCCAGAGCCGCAGCCTCGGCTTTGGCGTGGCCAAAATATAACAAGGAATATGCACTGATACGAATAGGGAAGGGCGGCCATACCTTTTTTTATACTCCTTTGAGCTCCTTGCTTATTTCACCGAGCACAAACTGTCTGGCGATCTCACGGCACAAGAGATTATCTGGCAGGAATAGCGGAAGGGCATATGGAGGGACAGAGGTACCGAAAACCCTGATATACGAAAATTCCACCTCTGGATACCAATCTGCCGTGCTGCTTAGGCTGGTCGCGATGCTATCTGATATCCTGGGAGGCGGCTCGCCAAAAATGGCGACATGCAGTGGCACCATTACCCAGTTGAAGATATCGTAGATAAACTATTTGGCCTTATCCTCCCAAAGCTTCGAGTGATATACATGGATAGGATCTGTACTAGATGGAGTCCAGCTCCAGCTCATTAGAGGGAAAGGCGTCATGAAACAAATGGCATCCATGATGTAGGCGGACATGAAAAACGAAGTTGCTTTCCCACTCACCTTCTGCGCTCGATATTAGGTAATTCGACTGGTTAAACTATCCGACAACAGTTTGGCCCAGTCGAGAGAAAGCCCTTCAGCGACTGTATGAATCAGAGGCACCCATGGGAGGAAAAAGTGTGTGGTGTCCTCCCTCCCATACAACCTACAGACCATCATTGCTATATACCTAAATGGCGGCTCTAAGGAGGAGACTGAATAAATTCCATTAGAATTCGCCCAGAATTTTGCGAGGTGCGAAACCCAATCCCTGATCAGATCGGACAAGTTTATGCCATATTACTCGCATTCCTTCTCCTTGAAACCTTCCAGAAACTCGGCATTGTACGCGAAGTTTGTTGTGGGTGACAGCTGATACATTGCCTGCAAATGTTCTGGTCTAAAAGTCCCAATCGTCACCTTCTGCTCACTAATAATAGTTCTGGTCGAGATATCCACATGGTCTAGCGCCCATTTGATCATATCATAATAGGGGAGGAGCCATGGTCTTGCCGCTATTTTGTGCATTTCTTCCTGAATGACGATTTTGTATTTGGTGGCCAAATCATCCTTCTCATTATCGCTGGAATCATCTGAACAATTCACCGATTCGGGCTGAAGAATGTCAGAGATGTATGTCCAGGTTTTGATAGTATTAATACTTCGGGGTGAAGTATCAGAAACAGCATCGGAGCCCTGACCTTAACTTTCGGCAGCCGCCTTGAATGCCTTTCGTGGAGCCATGAAAGAGAATTATGTATGCAGATCACCTGTAGTAAGAATTGTAAATATAGACAGAAGTTATCCTGATGAAAAAGCTCTGCGCGCAAAATAGAAATAAAATTGAAACAATGAAACAAACCCCTTATCTTAGTCATTTAAAACCCTGGTGTCCTTGCGAACCAAACAGTCAAATCACTTAAAGAAAGATTTAGCAATAAAAGCGAGATCCTACTATTTGTCACCTCGTCGTAGTCCAAATAAATGCCATAATTGTTTGACGAGTCATAGCACGAATCTGCGCAAAAAACATTGAAAATTACTTCGCAGACGGTGCGTATTAAAGTTTTCATTGATGCATTGATTAATCCTGCTTAGCTCCTTTAATTAGGTTTGTTTTAGTCTTTAATTTCCCCTTTTCGGCGTTCGGCGTATCGGGAGAAATCACTCCTACCCTTTGAGCCCCCAAAACCCGAAATCGAGATGATGCGATTTAGTTTAGAAAACGTGATCTGACTTAAGCTCTTAATTAACCCATGCTTAATTAATAAAAATCGCGACTTCGCGACTCGGGGCTACGAAGGTATAGTTTTTTGGGAGAGTGATCGCCGAGTCATGAAACCCCGATGGTGCTTAACTAGGGTTTAAAGTGACTTACCCCTGACACTAACCTGGGTAAACTTTTAAAACCATTTCGCGACTTCGCATATCGGAGTTTGGAAACCTTGCTACTTGTAACTCCTGAAGCGCGATAGCGCGAGGTAATAAAAGTAATAGACTCGCTTAATGGTTAGGTGACGGTGATTTAGGACTATAACGACTATCGCCACTTCGCATGTCAGGGTAAACTTTTGATTGCAAGAATTACTTTCAACACTTGTAAAAGGCGGCTCCAACATTACAGAAGAAATAGTAAATATGTATGGGAGATTAATGGAGAAGAGGGCTAGGTTTACAGGGGACATGAGAACATCAAATTAGCTGCACTGAAGCATTTCAATTTTTTTTATAAAGAACGGAGAGGATCTTCGACTATCGATCAGGTCAGGGTGGTCGCATTATTTCCAAGAATGATGGATGGCACAGAAGTTGAGGCACTTTTCAAGCCTGTGGATAAAGAGGAATTAAAAAAGGTTTTAAATTTTTTAAAAGTTGACAAGAGTCCTAGCTCGGATGGCTGGACAATGGAGTTTTTTAAGCATCTTTTCGATATTGTCGGAGAGGACCTCCTGGAAATGGTGGAAGAATCTAGAATAAAAGGATTTATTCCATGAGCATTGAACTCTACCTTCATTACTTTGATTCCCAAAGTAAATAAGCCTAACCAGTTTGGAGACTTTAGACCAATCTCGTTGTGTAATCTAAGTTATAAAATTATATCTAAGATTATAACAGATCAGATTAAACCAATACTATCGAGATCCCTCTCGGAGGAGCAACTGGGTTTCCTCCAAGGGAGACAGATTCAGGACGCCATCGACACCGTGCATGAGTGTATCCATAGTATTAAAAAGAAGAAGTCCAAGTCTCTGGTGTTAAAATTGGACTTGCAAAAAGCATATGATAGTATTAATTGGGACATGTTGTGTATGATCCTTCTTCAGATAGGTATGGGCCAAAACATGACAGATTGGATTATGAGTTGTGTGGTTTCTACTACATTTTCAGTTTTGATTAATGGAAAGGCAACTAATTTCTTTAAAAGCGCCCGAGGTATAAGGCAAGGATACCCTTTATCACCTCTTTTATTTATCCTAATTATGGAAGGTTTGAGTCTTCTGCTGAAAGACAATCAAAATGAAGGTAAATTGTCCGGTATAAAAGTGTAAGAGCCATAAAGATTCTGAATATTCTATTTGTTGATGATGTGGTCATTATGACTAATGCTAACATGCAGGAATGGTGGGAAATAGATAAGGTATTGAAAATATTTTGTTTATCCTCGGGCTTATCTATCAATGAATCAAAATCTACCTTTCATCAAGCTGGATTATCGGACTTGCAGTTGTTACCTTTTAAGGTGATATTCCCATACAATTTCTTGGAGTTGGAACATGGTTTTAAGTATTTGGGCTTCTTTATTAAGTCAGGATTTCAGTGCATTGAAGAATGGGGTTGGTTAATTAAAAATGTGGAAAAGAGGATAAGTAACTAGTGCTACAGGTGGTTGTCCATCAGAGGTCAATTTAGTCTTTTGAAAGCTGTATTGGAGAGCCAACCAATATATTGGTTATCACTTGCGGTGGTCCCTTGTTCTATTATGAATACTTTGAGAAAATTAATGTATAACTTTCTTTGGAAAAGAAATTTGAGTCCCATCAGATACATTTGTGCAAGTGGGAGCAAATCACGCTTCCAAAATCCTTTGGAGGTTGGGGCATTCGAAACATCTTTGATTTCAATAAGTCTTTGGCCGCAAATACTCTCTGGAGAGTTCTTAATGGGGAAGGTATTTGGCATAGAGTCATTTGTGATAAGTATATCCATAATAAATCAGTGATAACCTGGCTCGGATCTTCCTCTTTTCAGTTAAATGGGGTATCTAGAATTTGGAGTGGTTTGGTTAAAGTTATCCATCTCATCACTCATGGATTATACTGGATTCCAGGTAATGGTCAACAGATTGCTTTGGGTAAGGATCGGATTTTGGGAATGGGTAACTCTTCTTTCCTTTCAATAAATTTTCTAAATGCTCTAATTCATCGGAATATTAAGACTCTTGCCCAGGTTAGAATTCCCACAGAAGATCAAACTCCATCTTCAAATTGGTTGAGCAGCATCGATTTGGGGCTCACCGGTGATTTGGAAAAGGAATGGGAGCAATTTAGACTTGCGCTTATTAATTCCGGTGCACTTTTACCTGAATAGGATGATAATTTATTGTGGTCTGTAGGTGATTATTCTGGAATACCAACAGTTAAAAACTTTTATTTGAGCATCATTAAAACTAAAAATTTGACAAGGGTAGAGACCTGGAGGAGATCCATTTGGAAATGGAAAGTGCCATTAAAGATCAAAGTGTTCCTTTGGCTCGCTTTGGAAGGTAAAATTCTCACCTGGGACTCGTTACAAAAAAGGGGCTGGGAAGGACCTGGGCGTTGCCCACGGTGTAAGTTGGAGTCATAATCTATCTTCCATCTCTTTAATTCATGTACTTTTGCAAGAACTGTCTGGGATATAATGATAAAAGATTTAAATTTAAGGTGTTGCTCGAACGGGAGTAATCTATCCAAGTGCATAAAAAACTAGTATGAAGACAAGGCGGACCCTACTCAGATATATGCTCTTATTTGTTGGAATATCTGGCATGAACGAAACAAAGAAATCTTCGAAGAGTCCAAACCTTCAATTATGTCTATGATCTATAAAAAAAAGGCTCTAATAAACAAAACAAACACTAATTTGAAAGACAAAATTCCTCGGGATTTTATGATTACATACAAAAGAGAAGTTGCCTTAGCCTGGTTCGATGGGGCAGCTCAAAAGGAAGGCAATATGTGTGGCGCTAGTGGAGTTATAAAAACAATGGATGCTTCAGTTTTTAAGTGGACCCTCAATTGTGGCAAAGGTACAAATTCAAAAGCAGAACTCTTAGGTGTTTGGGCAACACTTTTGCTTGCAAATAGTTTGTCTATTTCTAGTATCCATGTGTTGGGTGATTCAAAAGTAATAATTGATTGGATTCTTAACAAAGGCAGACTCCAGGTATCAACATTGGAAGGATGGAATATTAGAATCAAGGCATTATCAAAGTTGTTTAGGTCTATTAACTTTCAACACATTTTCAGAAATTTCAATGTTGAAGTGGACAAACTTTCAAAGTTGGAGTTGGAGGAGACTGAAGGCTATTTGTTCTATCATCAATGGATCAATGGAGATGAGGGACCCAGAAGACAGATCGGATTCCATTAGTTATTTATGCAAGGATCCATTCCTGTGATCGACATTCTAGCTTTTGCTGAGGCATTTTGGAGTTCGTAATTTTTTATGTTTTGTTAGTGACATGTTTCTAGTTGTTCAGTTTGATTAGAAAGTGTTGAGGACTGTTACGCAATATCTTTTTGCTTTTTGATAAGCATGTATCTGTTTCTTATTGACTGATACTGTAGATGGAATCTCTAGTGATGCGATTAGAGATGTAAAAAAATTATATGATAATATAATTGAACAAATTTTTTCCTAGAAAAAACTACGACCTAGAATAAATATATTAAGTTTATATAACTCATGTGATGAAATCCTTTGTTGAGTACGCTAAATAGTGTGAAATAGGTTGAATTCTTGTGATAGACTATACCAAGTCTTCCATGATCTATTATATTCATCCCATAGATTTTGTTGATGTTTTGTAGCAGCGAGAGGTATTCCCTCTTGGACAACTTTTCTTAGAGAGGAATATTCCAAAAAGCCAAAGGAAGGCCATTGAACAATTGAAAAACACGCTAGAAGAGAAGTTGGCCCACATGAAAACAATAAAGTGGAAATAGAATTTCCATGAAGAGAAGTTGTCCCACGGGAAAATAATAAAGTGGAAATAGAATTTCCAGGAAGAAAAGTCAACCCACATGAAAATAATAAAGTAGAAATAGAATTTCCAAGAAGATCAATCGGCCCTAGCTAAGTGACTAAACTAGTATAAATAAAGGTGATGCCTTGCTCATTTCACTCACACACACAACTATCTCACTGGAGAAGAAAGTGCAAGTCAGAGGCAAGAAGAAGATGCAGCTATTGCAACAACTGGGGTTTCTTGGTGACTCTTGGTGATTTCTCTTGTGCGTTATCTCTAGAATAGTTGCGCTAGTATTATGTGGTGGCTCAGCTACCCTCTCTAGGGTTTGACAAGGAGAAGATATAAGTTCTTGTTATCGGGGTTTCTTCATTGTTGGATTTTCTCTTTTGAATAGAGCGTGTTCATGGTTGTAATGTATTATTAGAAAGAATCTCTCTAAGAAAAGTTGGTTGTGTTTTTCCCCGGGTTTGGGGATTTCCCATGATAAATCTTTGGGTCTTCTTGTGCTTGTCTATCTACTTATATTTTCAGTATATGGTTATTAAATGTAAAATAAGATCTAAATACTCCGGTAAATCTACTGCTACTAATTTAAAGAAATTCTAATAGATTTCTCCATATGAAAATCTATTTCTTAGTTAATCTCTTGGTAGGTATATGTCCACATGAATTAAAGTAGAATGTTGATCTTCCAAGTTCATAAATCAAATGACATGAAATATCCAAACTTCTTCGAAGACCACTCCAATGCCAAGAGAGTTTCAAGGTAAATTTCTTCAATGCTTCCCACGTACATCATAACATAGGTAAGACATCAATTCTAAAATCATGTGAAGCAACAATGACATCATTGAGCAAAAGGTGGGCCCTAATCATCTTTTGATGTTGCACAATAGATATCTTATGTTTAAGCAATACTTTCCAGTGTTCATCTCCAAAAGGGCATCTCACAATCCATTTGGTCGATAAAAAGAAAACTAGAAGTTCCATGTCAATAAGACACAGTCTACCTTCTGTTGATCAAGGTTGGTTGTCATTGATGTCAACCCTTGAAGAAAGATCCGTAGCACAAAGTTTTGGGTAATGGACCCAATAGTGTTTGATGTAAATATGACTCATTATTGTTTTGTCATGGTTGATAAGAAGTAAATATGGATGAACTCCAAAGTGGTCCCCTTATGGTGAAAGCCCTCACGGGAAGACGCTTTGTGGAGTAAGAGAACCCATGCTTAATTATGGAATAATGAGATGAAGAAAAGTGAATTTGTTAGGGAAAATATCCTAGATGGATAGTTCTTTTCATGTCATTTCCGGTGGTATGTGGAACGTCACATAATTCCTCACGGTTAGAGAGTTATGGCCATGAGAAGTTGGAGACCCCTGGTTTGGGTAATGGACCCAAGTTTGTTTGATGGGTAATGGTATGAGTTATGATATATTTTAAGATAATACTATTCTATATGGATAGTACATGTCATGCCATTTCTGGTGGTATGTATAACGTCACATAACTCCTCATGGTTTGAGAGTTATGGCCTTACGAAGTTGGAGTACCCTCATATGTCATCTAGAAGCCCCAAAAGGTCAAAGTAATCAAAGTGGTTTAAGAGATTTTAAAAGGTAAATAATAAAGTGAAGTGATGAGTGTATTATAATTCAAAG
>ML802383.1:109822-156005 GCA_009831015.1 Picea engelmannii
ACTGGTGTACTGTGCATGTGTGTGATTGTTTATTTATTACTGCTCATTATTGGATAATAATTCTACATTGATATAACATTTGAAGAAAAAGGATTATAATTACGTTATTACTGATTCACCCCCCCTCTCAGTAATCCAACACCTTCTTGTCTAGATAAATATAAACTCTCAAAGTTAATAAACGAAAGTGACCACCCCCCAACCTGGACTATAAGAAGCCTCTAATAATTTTTTTACAACCAATCAAAACGAGCAACTAACGGTAACTAATGAGATACATAATAAATATGAAGATCATATATAATGTTATAGACCAAATAACCAAATAAGAATAAAAAAATACCCAATTCAACAATCATCACACCTAGGGAATGATAATAGGTGAATGGATTACAAAGCCAATTCGAGGAGGAAACCTCCTTTACATCTTATGTTTACAAATAACTCTCGATGATCCCTAAGACTATATATCCTTGGTATATATATGAGACAAATGTGAAAGCTTGTAACACTAAGGACTAGCGTTTGTAGGGTGGAGATGATTCTAGGGTTTTTAGGGGGGTACTAGTTCCTTGGCAGCCCTGGTGACAATGAAATATGATGATATCTTGGACTGTTTGGAGGATTAGATGAGACTTAGATTTTCTACCCTGGCCTACATGTCGGTCCCATCATGACAAGTAGATGGTACAACAAACTATGGCTATCGTGGAGAGCGAGAATTGTTTGAGGGAGAATAGGCCTTTGATCAATAGTGGTAAGGTTCTAATGGGGACGAGTATGTTGGGTAGGAAAGATAGGGATCTTAAAAGTGCATCTAGTACACCTTTATGAAGCAAGGATTTTGGAAAATGTGTAGTTTGTCATCCATCTTCTTTGATTGTTTCTTCATCTTTTGTTAATCCTACAATTCTTGCACATGGTTTGTCATCTTCTCCAATCCATATTTCTTATGTGGAGGATCTTGTGGTGAAGTTTTTGGATTGATTAAGTGGGGGTGAAAGATTGGGGATTAGGGTTGATTCAAGTTAGTTCCATGAGCCTAATCAAAGTATGGTTGTAGTGGAAAGAGGTGATAAAGTCTCATTTTGAGTGTATTGGTATAGAGTGGGGTAGAAAAAAAGCAGTGGTGAGCCTATTTTGCAGAGAAATAATAGTTGTATGGGAGAGCAAAGAAGATCTATCCATTTGGTTTTGGGGGTTAATATAAGAATGAATCCAATTGTATGGTTAACATCACAATCTCTAGTGGGTAGATTTCAGGGATGAAGAATGTGTGATAAAACTCTAAGGGATTGGTTAAGTTCGATATAGGAACCGATTCTAGGTTATGAACCTCAATTTAACCTACTAGCCAGAAGGTGGATGACCTTTATTTTTAGGGATGCTTGGGATGTGGCATATATTATAGGGAAAATTTCCTAATGGAATTCGACCTCTTTAATTACTAAGAGATGGTCTCCTTTTTATGATGCTAAACTAGAGAAATCCTTCATTGTTCCAATATGGGTAAAGCTCATTGGTTTACCCTTGGAATTTTGGTTAATGGAAGTGTTTAAGGAGATAGGGAATTCCATTGATGCTTTCATGGATGTGGGTATTGGGTATTATAACCATTGGTCGAATCCCGGTCGGTCTGAATCTTATGGAGGGATTAGATAAGGAAATGATTACTCAATGGGGTCTTATATCTCATTCTCATATTTTAGATTATTCTGGTATTCCCTTCAAATGTGTGAGATGTCATAGACATAGACATCTAGTGGTGGATTACGATCATAATATTCATAAGAAGATATGGGTAAAAATGGATGTTTCTAAATCTAGAGCGGAGGCTAGTGGAAATATTGGTAAGGATTTTAAGAAGGATGGTATGGCTAAGATGGATAAGGGTTTGCAGTCGAAGCTAATAGAGGAGGAAATGAATATGGTTAGAGAAGCTCAAGAGGTGAATGAAAATCAAAATCCCTCTAGCCTATACTTCATCTAAGGCCAAGAGAATGTCTCTGAAAGTTTTGAGGTAGAGTCACTCCATCGACGTGACTCCATAATAATGGGTAAGCCTCTTCTTGATCCTTCCTTATATTTTTCTGAAAAATTGGTCAATTTAGGGGTTGAGAGGGAGTTGGATCAGAGTTCAAGTAAGAAAAGCATCTCAGCTTTAAATGCTATGATTGAAAAGACCAACAAGGTGATATACTTTCCCGTATTCAATGAGAATTCCTTTAAAGCGGAGAAGAAGTTATATATCATGTCCAAAATCCCAAATTTTAATTGTCTATTGAATACTCCATATTCATCATTGGTGGGTTAAGGGGGTTCAAAGGGCACATCGAGGTATTTCCTTAAACCAAGATAATCTAGGCTAAAGTTAGTAGATCAAGGAGTGCAGGGTAGTCTGGGTGTAAAGCCCTGTCCCTACATGGCTTCAGAATTTCAACTGTTGTAATCTAATTTTTGTTTTTGTAACTCTGAAATTTCTATTTCTGTAAAGAAATTTTTTTCTTGAAATAAAAGCATGTTGTTTTCTTTTTCTTAATATTGAAAGCATTCTTATTTTCCTTAAGATTGAAAGCATTCATATGACTATGGAAATAGTAATGATTCATGTTGTTATTCAACCTAATTAACAATTTGTTCATGATAATCCAGGAATGAAATAAAATGAACAGTAAATGCCTCAAATTTCAATTTGAATTAGTCTAGTTGAGTTGCTCCCTTGCCTTTCTTTCTCCCTTACCCAAATTGGATAATTAACCTCCCAGCCAACTATTAACAACCTTGTCGGCTCCCTAGCTCTAGGAAATCTTTCTGGTTTCATATCCCACCATGCCCATGTTGTACTATGTTGTCATTGATGTCAAATGATTGATGTCAAAGGGTTGATGTCAAAGGGTTGATGTCAAGTATTGTCATAGTGATGTGCTTGTATCATTGATGTATTGGTTGTTGGATTATGTTGTCATTGATGTAATTGATGTCAAAGGGTTGATGTCAAGTGGTGTCATAGTGATGTGTTGTCATTGATGTCAAGGTTGATTTCAAAGGGAGTTGTATCATCGATGTCATGCCATGGTTGATAAGAAGTACCAAATGGATGAACTCCAAAGTGGTCCCTTTATGGCGCAAGACCTCACGGTAAGACGCCCTTGGATAAAGTTCTCAAAGTGGTCCTGTTATGGTGAAATCCCTCACGGGAAGACAATTTGTAAAGTACAAATGGTTAAGTGGTTGAGTAATCCTATCAGTGTGGTTAAGGAACCTAAGTTTGGTTGAGGAATAATGTAATGGAAATCAGTGAATTTGCAAGTGAGACTATTTTAGATGGATAGTACATGTCGTGCCATTTTCGGTGATATGTGGTATGTCACGTAGTTCCTCACGGTTGAGGAGATATGGCTTAGTGAAGTTGGAGAACCCTCATGAGTTATCTAGAAGCCCCTAGAAGGTCAAATAAGTCAATTTATTCTAGAAGCTCCTAGAAGAATTTTACTAGTCAAAGTGGTTGCAACTAGGATTTAATCACGGGTTAAGTTGTTGCAAAAAGAAAATAATTAAAAATAAATTAGTTGCAACTAGAAGTGGTGAGATTACTATTTCTGGATAAAGTGGTTGTAAATGGACAAAGTGGTTAGAAGTGGGTTATCCCTAAAAGAAGGAAGTTGGTCAGAAGATAACCCCTAGAGAAAGCTACTTGGAGAGTATAAATAAGAGAGCAAAGGTCTCTTATGAAAATGATTTTTGAACATAATTGAATATCCATTTGTTAAAGGTTATTTGGGCAGGTATTATTGATAGATCAAATTTGCGACAGAAAAATCGCGGCAACAAAACTGCGACTACAGAATTGCGGTAGCAGAATCACGACAGTAGAATCACAACAACGGAATCGCAGCAACAAAATCACGGCAACATAATCACGACTAGAGAAACAGATATGTAATCTATCCACAACTACAAGAAGAAAAAGGTATGGTTTTCATATGTGTAGTGTTGAATCTATGAATCTGTTTGAGGGTTTGGCTTGTAAATCTGTTGGATGCCCTCTTGGAATTTTAGGGCTTGTTGTAGAGTTGATCTAAGGCAGATCTACTGAAGTTTAGTATTGGTTCATAGCTAGTTACATTGGCATAATATTTAATGCTTGGTTGGAGCATGTTTATGAGAGATGTGGCACATCTTGTTTGAGGTATGCTTTGTGAGATAGGGTTTAGCTCTTGAGATGGTATTGGTTGTTCAATATTGTTGCATATATCAAATTTGTTGAGGGATACACTTGGTATTTGGCATATGGTCTTCATGTTGTTGTGATCATGAGCATGAGATCAGATCTGATTTGATAGAGGAGATAGGTTGATATGACAGGTTGTGTTGTGCATAGTTGATGCAATTATGATGGTACATGTTGTGTGAGTGATTGATGTAAATGGTTGATAGTACAGGTGGATTGGTACAGATTGTGATAGGTTATTGCTACAGGTTGGACAAATTGTCTTCTATCTACAAGCTGGGTCTTGTACTTGAGGGTTGGATTCCTCACATCTTAGTTGGTGCAGATCTACAAGTTGTGTCTTGTATTGAGATTTGGTACTCTCTTGGAGTTGGTGATTTTTTCAGTTGGTGTTGATAAACCCCAGAGATTGTAGTCTCATGTAACAACATAATACAAAATCTTACACATATATCTGGTGTTATTTGTGTTCATTATGGTGATGGTTTAATGTTCTTTATTATTGATGAATGATGTTGTTATATGCAAGTAGCTAATTGTGAATGAATAGTAATATTTGAAGTGGATTCTAACCTAGTTTTGAAAGAAGTGTACAAAGATCCCTACGTTGATTCACCCCCCCCTCTTAGTGTAGTCAGTGTGTCTAACAATTGGTATCATAGCAGGCCTTCATTATAAGCCTTACAAGCTTGAAGGAGATCCGTGGACGCACAAATGGATGAACATACCAATGAAGTTCCATTCTTTGATGAGACAGATTACTCGGCATGGAGAATAAAGATGAAAGGGTATTTGAAGTCAAAAGGAGTAGGTGTTTGGGATACAGTTGGTTCTAGACCAGTTCCTTCGAAGAATCAGTCAAAATTATAACAAAGAATAATAATGCAGTAGCATTCAAGACCATCTTAAATGGACTCTTAGGTTTTGTCAAAAAAAGCATAGGAAAATGTACCTCCTCTAAGAACCTATGGTTGAAGCTAGAGAAGGCATATCAAGACTTTGTCATCAATGAAGGTAAAGACTATCCAGGTTGCAATAATTCTAAATGCAGTGACGTTGAATGTTCTCCTGCAAATGAAGAAGAATATCTAGAAGTAGTTTGTGTAGAATCAACTAACATTTATCTTGTAGATGAAGAAGAAGATTTGTTGAAGCTTAAAGAGAAAGTTATAGATGCTTTAGAAGAAGTTAGCAATGAAATAGGAGATTATTTAGATACTTTTGAGGGTCTTGAAAGAATTAATAAGGAATCCCTAGATAAGTGCCAAAGACATTTCATGGCACTAAAAAAATTGCTCAAGAAACAAGAAGGAAGTGAAACAACCAAGCAAAGGACTCAATTAGAAGAAAAAGATAAAGAGATCAAGAGACTAAAGAATGAAATAATTAGTCAATTAGAAGAAAAGAAGAAGGTAGATGATGAGATTAGAAAAAGCCTTGAAGATCTTAAAGAAACAAAAGAAAACAATGTAAATTTGAAGATCCAACTTGAAGAAGCCAAAAGGATATAAGAACTATTGAAGAATCAAGTAAATGAAAAGGAAGAATCATGCCATAAGCTGGAAGCAAAAGTAGTTGAACTCAGAAGGAAAGTAGAGAAGTAAAAAAGGTTCATGAACAACTCAACAATCTTGGATGAAATCTTGGATTTTCAAAGATCACCAAATGATAAAGCAGGTCTTGGATACAACAAGGAAGCAACACATTCCGAAGCTAGCACTTCTAAGAAGCATGAGGTAAGTCCTTCATATTCAAAAGGTAGAAGCAAAGTTGCAATTCAAGCACCTACACAAAGCAAGGAAACCTTCAAAAGAACATAGAAAATAAGACATCAAGAAGCCATCCCTACACTTGAAAGCAAATTCAGAAGAGAGACACCTTCAAGGTGGACACCAAAACAAAGGTATGAAAATATTTTTCATGGTCACTACTTCTCATGTAATGAATATGGTCACAAAGCTTTGGATTGCAGACATTATGCAAGGAAAGATGTTGGAAGATTCCATAACATCCTAAGATGTTGGAGATGTAATCAAGTGGGACACATTGATGCACATTGTCACAACATGAGATGTTACAACTGCAGTGGGTTTGGCCACAAATCCAAGGATTGTTGGAATTCAAGAAGACAATCAATGAGGGATATTTCATTTTATATGGCAAGAAGAGAAAATGAAGCATGGAAGAAAGACAATGTAAGGATGGAAGCTCAGAAAACTAGTGTTGAGAAACCAGGACACTTTCAGAAGTGGATGAAGAAGACTGAACAACAAGATATGAATAAATGCATACATAATGAGGAAAGCCTTACATTTTATGAGGCATACGCGGGCTCCTATGGTAATAGTTATGTATATACGTGGTCTGTCTGAAGAAAAGTCGCGTACACACATGAGTTGTATGCGGTGAAGTCGTGTACATGAGGTAAAGCCCTTAGAAAAGGGGGCGTACAGATGGGTTGCAACATGGTTTGATGGTGCAACATAGTTTATGTAGGGTTTGAGATTATTTGCTTCAGGTTTACATGTTTGTATGTGTGGTGATAATTTGTGGTTGAGTTTTAGAGCATATGCTTGATGCCTATCTTGGATTCATGGTACTAACCTTAGAGTGTGGATTGAGGCATTTTCTGTTGAGGTACAATGTTGGTTATGCTATGTATTTTATCAGTGAGGTTATGACACTTTGTTTATGAGATACATCATGATGATGTGATACTAGCTAGAGATATATCATTGATCTATTGAGGGACACTCTTGGTACATGTTTAGAGGTACTATTGGTTTCTTAGTACTTGCTATAGTGAATGGTTTTGAGGAAGATCTGTTATAGTACTTGGTTGGTACATATGTGAGCTCCATTGACATATCTTGTGATGTATTGTTAGAAGTGTTATCTCCCAATAAAAACAACTTTTTATTTTTGTCTTAGGTGATATTTAAGTTTTTAGTTTCTTCAGTCATTTAATAAAGTGTGCCCTTCATTGAGTCTAGTCATCAATTTTGAGTCATGTCACATGAGTTTAATAGATGACTAAGTGGTTGTCATGGTTATTGTTCTAAGTCATATTGGTCAAAAGAGGAGTCATTCTTAACTAAGGGTGAGTAATGGGTCATGTAAGCCGATTTTTGTCCATTATGAGTCATCATTTGTCTCTCAAATCACGATTTGACTTTATGTCTATTGTTATTCTTCATGATTACGAGTTTGCAACACATCTGGGTACTTTTGTACTAAAGGCACTACCAACTCAGCCATTGTTGTCAACACAAATCATCATTTCTGCATAAGGCACGCTACCAACTCGGGGGGGAAACCCTATTTTGAATTTTTAAAAGTACTAAGGCAAAAGCTATATCAAGAAGGTGTTTTCTGAGTTCTTAGACCATCATCAAAGCATTGAGGGACTCTTCTACAGTTTCAACTCGTCATCAAAGGAGTTACCAAGGTTTGAAATCACATCTGTTAGCTTTTGAGTTGCTTCTAATCATATCGATGCAGAATTGTTTATAACAGGTGTCCATACAACGATGGCTCCAAGAAAGGATCCTATTCCCGGGAAGAGGTCAGGTTCTTTGGTCAGAGTCGAGCCTAGTGATAATACTCTGATCGAGCAAAATCCTAACCATGTGGATTCATTCAAGCGCATGGGGTGCTGGAGATTATGCAATAAACTTGAAGGACATCACCTAGAGGTTTCTAGGGATTTTGTGCAGAACTACAAGAGTGGCAAGACAAAGGTTGGTCCCTTAGAAATCCATGTGAAAGTGGATTTGATTGCGGAAATAACAGAGATCCCTAGGATAGGGGAACTATGGTTTAAAGCAAAAAGACTTGAAAAGGAAGACCGGTGTCAAGATATGCTCAAATCTGAGCATATAGGAGCTGATCAAGTGGAGGGTGTGCCAAGGAAGTGGCTGATGGAGGAATATGACAAATTGCTCTTCATCATTCAAAGATTCTTCACATGTGAAGGAAGATACAACTGGGTTTTGCAGTACCATTTCAATCTCCTTCTCCATTTCACTAGTAAGAAAGAGATAGACTTACCCTATTTCCTCTTCATGAGCTTGCAAAGGATGATTTCATTTGCACAAAGAAAACTTGATAAGCTTCAAAAGTCTATTTTCCACCATGCCTTAATAAAGCTCATAGTCCTCGAACAATTGAAAAAGGAAGGATTGGACCACCTTCTTATTTGTATCAAATTATCACATTGATTTGCCTCCTTCTCCTCCAAAACTCAAAACCCCTAAGAAGAAGACTGCAACACCTCCTATTGCCTCCTTTGTCCCATCAAATGAGATACCACAGTATTTTTCCCCCTCATTTGAAGTAGCACAAGATTATGCCCCCTCTGCTCCTACACTTGAAATAGCTCAGCCTTCTACTTCTATTGTTCCCTCTGCATCTAAAACACCACAGTCTCCTCAAGACCTTATTCCTCAAAGACCCTTACCTTTCCAAGTCTACAAAAGAGATAAGAGGAAAGGAAAGGCTCAAGAAGCAGTTGTTGAAGATCAAATAGAGCCTCTTGTGGAGCTCCCTCATATGGAAATTGAAGACAATCCTCCAACTATCCAAGCTAAAGTTGACACACCAGCTCTTAGAAGGTCATCAAGGAGGAAGCTTGTTTTAGCAGAGGAGTCTCTTCCAAGCAGTGATATAGTAAAACCTAGTGCTAAGTTATCAAGATTCAAAGCCTCCCCTCTTGAAAAGTAATCATTGGAAGCCATAGTTCTGTTAAGAGAATATCCGCTAGAGTCGGCCCCAGAAGTAGAGCAAGGACCTAGAGAGAATTGGGCTAAATTGTTCAAGGATGTAGACAGACAACTTAAAGAAGTTCATGAGAAGAATCATAGGTTACATTAGGAGAATGTCACACTTGGTAGACAACTGTCAAGCCAAATAAATGAACTTGCAGGGGAATGTAACCAACTGAAGAAGAACATCAGAAGAAAGATGGTTCAAAGGAAGCAATTGGTCAATATATACAAATAAAACCTCAACTTGAGAGTAGAAAATAGAAAGCTAGCAAAACACTTATATTTGGCCAAGAATATGCTTAGCAAGAAGAATTTCGCTATCTTCTTGAAAGAGATTACTTCTTCTAGTTCTCCCAAGCATGATGATTGATTCAGAGATGTTTTAAGGTTCTGTGTGACTGTTGACCAATGATGAGTTAATATTTTGAAGCTTAATGAAAGTATGGAAACTACCTTAAGAGAAACATGTATGGTATGGTTGTTGAGATGAAGTCTGAGTAGTCTCAATAGGAATGATAATTGGCAGTGATATGTGTTTTGTTGAGACAAGTTCTCCATTTCCAAAATCATTTTGCAACTAATTTTGAAGATTTTTGACAAAACAGGCAGCTACAGGAGTTTGTAGCGCAGACTGCGTTTTCTCCATGCAGTGTGCTACCAACTTGTTAGTCTTCTGTGTGTAATAGTTTTGGTCAAGGTTGACCCGATTTTCAACGTTCAAAGGATGAATCATGACTCCAGGTGTCAACTAAATGCAATGAAGATTTTCTACAGCCACAAGGTAGCTCAGGAGGAGCTAAATTTTTGGAATTTGAATGGGATACCTATCCCTTAGAAATAGGATCTCGTCATATCATTGTGCACCAGTTTAGATTTGATTTGACAAGTGTCTTTCAGATCTAGTTTTTGAGGATCTTAGTCAAGATTGTAAAACTTATTTAAGCCCATTGAGGCATCTTTGTAAAGGGTTCGATATTGAAGACTCTATTGTACTCTCTTGATGTAAAGATTTGATATATATTCTGGAATGACAAGTCTCTTTCATTGATATTGCTCAGATCCCTATCTCTCCTTCTTATTATGTACTTGTGGTTTGAATTTCATGTTCAATTATTTGATTATTTAATGATTGATGATTGTCATATTATCTCTGCATTGGTAAACAAAGGATCACAAGCCTTCTGATGGTTATATTTGACCTTTTACATATGTTGTCAATATATGTAATGATGTTGGTATAATTAGCATTCTCCATCCATCTGACTTATATAAACCATCTGATGAATAGCTCTTGAAAGCCTTATTCTGTCTAGATATGTTCAATTGCCTTGAGTGAAGGAATGAGTGAGTGATTTTTTCATCTTTGATCCACTTTCAATACATCTTTAAGCATTCTGATTAAGTTACCAAGCTCTCTTGATCTGCAACCTATAGAGTCTCCTGGAGTGATAACAAATTGGCGTCGTTTCCAGGGAGAGGAGTGTGAAGCAAGCTTCCCTGGGAGACGACATAGTCCCAAATTTGATGATAGACAAAGGCTGGGCATCATTAGTTTGGTTGTAATATTCTATCTGGCGACTCCATTGGTAAATTGTTTCTCCTAAGAAGGCACATACTCGAGCAAATCCTCAACAACCGCTAATTGATCTAGTATATGATCCTGAGAGGATCATCAAAGAGGGAAAGGCATTACAGAAGGGATCTTCAAGTTCATGTATAGCTAAAAAGCCCTCTGTGTCTTTTCCAAAAAATCCACTAATAAGACCAACAATTGTTGAAGCTATAAGTTCAGAGATTGATAGTAAAAAAGTAGTTTCAGAAGTTCAAGGATCTTATGATCTTACTCAAGAAGATAGTTCACCTTTTGTTGGAGAAGACATTTGCTCATCCTCCGTAGGATCTTCTCAATCTGAAACTAAACCAAATTCAGCCTACATTCATACAAATCTGCCCGTAGTTGAGCTTGTCTTAGATGAATTGTCTATAAAAGGAGAAGAAAACCTTGCCAAGTTATTGTCTAAATTTTACAGAGCATCTTATTTCCCTCCTTCCATGGCAAGTCCAAAAATACTTTCTCCTATCATTACCTCACTTTCATCCTCAATATCAACCTCCTCTCAATCCCCGATGATCCAAACTTCCAGTGCATCTACATCTATTGTTATCATGGCAACAACACCTCAAAATCCCACTAAGATGGAAAGAATTATAGTTGCTAGATATGCCCCTTTAGTATTGCCAAATCCTGTAAATGCAATGCCTACTGGAGACTATCAAAAGTATATGCCAAATTTTTTAGGGGTAGAAGAGGTCACAGCTGAAGAACATCTTGAATTATTTTATAGTTATGCTGATAACTTAAATATCACAGACAAAGATGTATGGATGAGAGTGTTTGTGCAAAGCTTAGATGGAGAGGCCAGGAGGTGGTTTAGAGAATTAACCCCAGGATCTATAACAGGTGTTGAAGTTTTTGATGATACTTTCTTAAAACAATGGGGGGATAAGAAATGTTTTCTTTACCACATTACAAAGTTTGGGAACTTGAGAAGGGAGAGTAGTCAATCAGTGTTAGACTTCACCAAGAAATTTAATAGGATGTACAACAAGATCCCAATCGAAATCAAGCCTAGTGCTACCTCTGCAAAGATCACATATGCTAATGCTTTTGATGCTGAGTTTTGTTTGTTGTTAAGAGAAGGGAGGTTTGTTACATTGGCTGACATGCAGGATACAACACTTGAAGTGGAATCTAATATCCTTGTTGCAGAAAAATTGAAAGGCAGAGGAGATAGGAGAAGATAAAAAGGAGAAGCCTCCTCATCAAATGTTGATCCTAACATTGAAAAGATGGCTAAGATGATTAAATATTTGACTTCAGAAATGTCCAAGATGAAGCTTGAGAACAAGTAGGCTGCAAAAGGTAGACAACCTAATGCTTTCATTCCTCGAAATCCAAATCCATATAGAATAAATAATGAGCAACATTAGATTTTACAAAGGAATAGAAATGCAAATGAAGATCAGAATATCAAAGCCCCTTTTCAGAACACGGTAATGGAGGAGGAGGAGCCAAAAGAAGATGATGAGATTCATTGTTTAGGAGACAAAGATGATGCTTCTTTCTTGACATAGTTTGTCTATGAAGAAGCTTTGATTAGTCAACAAGCTAATCAAGATTCAAATGAGGAATCTATTTGTCAAACTGATGATCGTAATAGATATAATCTGAGATCTAAACAGAGTAATGGTAAGCAATATGAACAAGCTCCTCCCAAAAACGTTGATGCCCCTACAAAACAACAACCAGAAAATATCAAGCTCAAACCAAGAATCACGTACTTCTTAAAGCTCTCGTGCAAGAGGTAAGAAACCCTGGAAAAGTCCCTTTCTCATTTATCTTTGAATCAGGAATTCAGAAGGTTAAAATCTCCATACCACTCATGGAATTAATGAAGAATGATACCTTCAAACAAACCATCCTTAAAGCCCTTGAGCCTAAACCCATGCCAATTGTTGTTGATGTTGTAAATCTCCAAGATGACAAACCTACCATTGTCCTTAGTCCAATGGTTGAAGACCACGAGGAAACCTCTCCACCTTTTTATGTTTCCTTGAACATCCATGATAAAATTCTACATAACTGCCTTCTAGATACACGAGCCTCTCATAACCTCATGCCAAAAGCAGCTATGGATGAGTTGGGTTTAGATATTACCAAGTCTTATCATGATTTATTTTCATTTGACTCTAGGAAGGTTAAGTGCCTTGGTTTGATAAAATATTTAGCAATTTATTTATCTCAGTTAGCCATGAGAAGCATGGTAATGGACATTGTGGTAGTTGATGTGCCACCCAAATTTGGTATGATCTTGTCTAGAGCATGGATAAAGAGGCTAGGGGGCACCTTGCAAAATGACCTTTCTTATGCAACTGTCCCATTTTTTGGAGGAGAACAAAGGAGATTGTATAGGGAAGCTCAATTGGCCTATATAATCAATGATGAGAAGGAGCCTACTAATCATCCCATATACTCAGTTGATACATATTTGGGGTCTTGTATACTTTAGATTGATGATTCTCAGTCATCGGCTTTGCAACTCAGAAAGCCTATTTGCCAGCCTTCAGAAGTGGAAAGAACTCCTACATGGAGTATGTTTTTTTACGGTGCTTGTTCAAGAGAGTCTATAGGAGCAGTTGTTGTTTGTGTTTCACCCTCCAAAGAAACAATTCATTTGTCCTTCAAACTAGATTTCAAGGTGACAAATAACATAACAAAGTATGAGGCCTTTCTCTTGGGCTTGAACGTTGCTAAGGATATGAATATTCAGGGGCTGAAAGTATTTGGAGATGTTGATATGATAATCCAACAAATCAAAAATACTTTTCAAGCCAAGCATGTCAGGCTTAAGGCATACATAGATGAGGTATGGAATCCCATTGATTATTTTCTAGCTTTTAATATTTCATACATTCCTAGAGTCGTGAATCAACTTGTTGATTCATTAGTTGTTTCAGCTAGTACTTTCAATCCACCAATGCCAACAAAACTAAATTATGAAATCCAAGTGAAATACAGACCATCCTTGCCAGACAATGTAAAATTTTGGAAAGTGTTTGATGATGAGGAGGAATTGGTCAGATTTTTGGAAGTCATAGATGAGTTTTTAGCCCTTCATATAGATCATGAAAATGAAAATATTGAAAAAGTAAAAAATCCTAAGTTAAAAAACAAAATTGGATGCCATGATATCATTCAACTTCCCAACAATCAAATCCCAAGAGGATTAGTACCACTTGAGAAGCTTTTTTACCAGAATGATGTACCCTTGAAGCCTGATAAGAAAGAGGAAGACCCCGTTGTTTTTCAATACAACTTAGGAGATGAAAAGTGCCCCAAAACTATAAATCTGTCCACACAGTTGACTGCAGAATAGAGAGTTGAATATGGCAGCTTGATGAAAGAATTTGCAGACATCTTTGCATGGGAGTACAATGATTTAAAGACCTATAATACCCAAGTGATTGAGCATAAAATCCCTCTGAAGAAAGAAGCCACTCCATTTAAGCAAAAATTGATATCTATTAGCCCTCTTCTTTTACCCATAATGGAAAAGGAAATTAAAAAATTATTGAATGCTCAAATTATCATTCCACTAAGATATTCTGAGTGGGTTGCTAATCTAGTTCCTGTTAGGAAGAAGAATGGGGAGATTAGGTTGTGTGTTGACTTCAAGAACTTGAGCAAGTGCTCTAAGAAAGACAACTACCCTTTTTCGAAGATGGAGCATATCTTGCAAAGAGTGTCTGGAGCTAGTGCCATGTCTTTTATTGATGGGTTCTCAGGCTATAACCAAATCTCAGTGCACCCAGATGACAGAGAGAAAACTGCCTTCACAACTCCTTGGGGTACTTTTATGTATGCAAAGATGCCCTTTGGGCTTATGAATGTTGGGGCCACCTTTCAAAGGGCCATGGAAATTGCCTTCGTAGGTGAGAAGGATAAGTTTGTTTTGATATATTTGGATGATATAACAATGTTTTCTCACATCCATAAAGAGCATTTGCAACATTTGAGGAAGACATTCTTGAAGTGCAGAAGGTATGGGATTTTATTAAATCCAAAGAAGTCTCATTTTGCATTAAAAGAAGGTAAACTTATGGGACACATAGTGACTGCTGAAGGAGTAAAGATTGACCTTGCAAGAGTGGAAGCTATTCAAAAGATATCAATTCCTAAATCTAAGAAAGACATCCAATCCTTTCTTGGGAAGATTAACTTCATTAGGAGATTTATTCCTAATTTTGCAGAATTGATTAAACACATCACTGGCATGCTAAGGAAAGATTTAGAAGTTAAATGGAAAGATGCAACAAGGGATTATTTTGAAGCTATCAAGAAATCTCTTATGTCAGCTCCTACTTTGATCAACCTTGACTATTGTAAAGATTTTTATATCTTTTCATTTGCATCTAATGAACCCATTGCAACAGTGTTACTTCAGAGAAATGATCAAGGGCAGGAGCAACTAGTGGATTTCTTTAGCAAGACATTAAGAGATGCTGAGGTAAAGTATGACCCTATTGAAAACCAAGCTTATGCTTTGATCAAATCACTTAAGGCTTTTAGGATCTATATTTTGCATGCCAAAGTAATAGCTTATGTACCATCTAGTTCAGTCAGAGATGTACTCGTTCAACCAGATATAGATGGTAAAAGAGCCAAGTGGATTGCTAAACTCATTGAATTTGACATTGACATTAAGCCAACTAAATTGATTAAGGGTCAGGGTTTGGCAAAGCTTCTTGCCGAGGAGAATTGTGAAGTGCTAGGCATTAATTTTATCAGCATAAATGTAGAGGATGCACAATCTGGAATTTATGTTGAAAGGTATAGTCATGATCAACCAGTTTCAACAAAATTCTCTTCTTGTTAGTGGTACAACAATATAATACAATTTTTGTAGACACTTCCAGCGCCTCCAAAGATGAATCAAACACAAGTGAGAGCATTAAACTCAAGGCAGTCAAGTTTTGTAAAAATGAAAATATGCTCTATTGGAAAGACCCCTCTGGGATGTTGTTGACATGTCTTGACAAAGGGGAATCAGTTCAGGTTATGCATCGGTTTCATAACAACAATTATGGTGGCCATCATTATTGGAAGACTACAACCCACAATATTTTGAGGGCTGGTTACTATTGGCGATGTTTATTTTATGATGTTTGCTCCTATGTTAAGACATGTGACCAGTGTCAAAGGTTCACTGGAAAACAACAACTGAAATCTCTTCCATTGAAACACATCGTAGTCACTAGACCCTTTCAACAATGGGGGTTGGACTTCATTAGAGAGATAAATCCATCATCAAGTGGCCAACATAGGTGGATGCTAGTGGCAACTGACTACTTTACAAAATGGATTGAATCTATTCCCACTAAGAATGCCACTCATTTTGTAATCATCAATTTCTTGAATGATCATATTTTTGCTAGATTTGGCTGCCCCAAAAGACTTGTTACTGATAATGCAAATGCTTTTAAAGCTGATGTTTTGGTGAAGTTATGTGAATACATGGGTATTCAGCTTGTTCACTCAACGACCTACTATCCTCAAGGCAATGGCCTTGTTGAATCATCAAACAAGAGCCTAGTGAGGATTATTAGAAAACTGCTTGAAGAAAATCAAAGGAGTTGGGATTCTATGTTGAAATTTGCACTATGGGCTGATAGAGTGACAAATAAGAATTCCATTGGAACTTCTCCTTTCAAGTTGGTGTATGGCATTGGAGCCATTTTTCCTATCCAACTTGCATTACATGTTGCAAAATTTTTTCAAGAAGAAGAAGGGGAACCAAATGATTTGGTTAGAAGGATTCTTCATCTAGTCGAACTTCAACAGGTAAGAGAGCAGTTACTTGAGAAGACAGAGTTACATCAGAAGAAGATGAAAGAAAGATTTGACAAGAAGGCTAAGGAAGACGTTTTCCATATAGAGGATCTTGTTTTAAAGTGGGATGCTTACAGACAGGATAAAGGCAAGCATGGGAAATTTGACACATTGTGGAATGGACCTTTCATCATCTCTCAAGTGCCGCAGAACAATACTTTTCTCTTACAGAATCTGTAAGGTAATGAAGTATTTGGTGGCCCAATCAATGGACGTTTTCTCAAAACCCATTTCTACTAAGGTTTTTTAAGCCTTCTCCATTGTAAATATCTTCTCTTTTCAGTTTTAGTCTCATAATAACTCCATGCCCAATGGAACAACAATTTTACTTCTTTTTGTAACTTTAATAGGTGATACACAAGGTAGTTGGTCTTACGCGTTCTTGGAACCTCACAGGGAGCCTTCCATCCCCAATTAGAGCTAGATGTTATCTCCCAATAAAAACATCTTTTTATTTTTGTCTTAGGTGATATTTAATTTTTTAGTTTCTTGAGTCATTTAATAAAGTGTGCCCTTCATTGAGTCTAGTCATCAATTTTGAGTCATGTCACATGAGGTTAATAGATGACTAAGTGGTTGTCATGGTCATTTTCCTAGGTCACATTGGTCAAAAGAGGAGTCATTTTTTCCTAAGGGTGAGTCATGGGTCATGTAAGTCGGTTTTTGTCCATTACGAGTCATCATTTGTCTCTCAAATCACGATTTGACTTTCTATTTATCGTGATTCTTAATGATTACGAGCTTGCAACACATCTGGGTACTTTTGTATGAAAGGCACTACCAAATCATCCATTGTTGTAAGCGCAAATCATCATTTCTGCATAAGGCGCGCTACCAATTCGGGGGGAAAACCCTATTTTGAATTTTGAAAAGTTCTATGGAAAAAGCTATATCAAGAAGGTATTTTCTGAGTTCTTAGACCATCATCAAAGAATTGAGGGCCTCTTCTATAGTTGCAACTCATCATCAAAGGAGTTACCAAGGTTTGAAATCACATATGTTAGCTTTTGAGTTTCTTCTAATCATATCGGTGCAGAATTGTTTATAACAAGTGTCCATATAACAATGGCTACAAGAAATGATTCTATTCCTAGGAAGAGGTCGGGTTCTTTGGTCAGATTCGAGCCTAGTGAGACTACTCTTATCGAGCAAAATCCTAACCATGTGGACTCATTCAAGTGCATGGGGTGCTGGAGATTCTGCAATAAACTTAAAGGACATCACCTGGAGGTTTCTAGGGATTTTGTGCAAAACTACAAGAGTGGCAAGACAAAGGTTGGTCCCTTATAAATCCATGTGTGGATATAATTGCAGAAGTAACAAAGATCCCTAGGATAGGGGAACTATGGTTTAAATCAAAGAAACTTGAAAAGGAGGACTGGTGTCAAGATATGCTCAGACCTGAGCATAAAGGAGCTGATCTAGTGGAGGGTGTGCCAAGGTAGTGGTTGATAGAGAAATATGACAAATTGCCCTTCATCATTCAAAGATTCTTCACATGTGAAGGAAGATACAACTGGGTTTTACAGTACCATTTCAATCTCATTCTCCATTTCACTGGTAAGACAGAGATATACTTACCCTATTTCCTCTTCATGACCTTGCAAAGGATGATTTCATTTGCACAAAGAAAACCTGATAAGATTCAAAAGTCTATTTTCCACCATGCCTTAATAAATATCATAGTCCTCAAACAGTTGAAAAAGGAAGGGAAGGACTGGCCCACCTTCTTATTTGTATCAAATTATCACATTGATTTTCCTCCTTCTTCTCCAAAACTCAAAACCCTTAAGAAGAAGACTGCAACACCTCCTATTGCCTCCTCTGTCCCATCAGATGAGATACCACAATATTTTGCCCCCTCTTCTCCCTCATTTGAAGTAGCACAATATTCTACCCCCTTTGCTCCTACACTTGAAACAACTTAGCCTTCTGCTTCTATTGTTCCCTCTGCATCTGAAACACCACAATCTCCTCGAGACCTTATTCCTCAAAGACCCTTACCTGTCCAAGTCTACAAAAGAGATAAGAGAAAAGGAAAGGCCCAAGAAGCAGTTGTTGAAGATCAAATAGAGCCTCGTGTGGAACTCCCTCATATGGAAATTAAAGACAATCCTCCAACTATCCAAGCTAACTTGACACACTAACTCTCAGAAGATCATTAAGGAGGAAGCCTTTTTTTAGCAAATAAGTCTCTTCCAAGTAGTGATATAGTAAAACCTAGTGCTATGTTATCAAGATTCAAAGCCTCCCCTCTTGAAAAGGAAGCATTGGAAGCCATAGTTTAGTTGAGATAATCTCCACCAGAGTCAGCCCCAGAAGTAGAGCAAGGACCTAGAGAGAATTGGGCTAAATTGTTCAAGGATGTAGATAGACAACTTAAAGAAGTTCAGGAGAAGAATCAGAGGCTACATCTGGAGAATGTCACACTTGGTAGACAATTTTCAAGCCAAATAAATGAACTTGCAGGGGAATGTAACCAGTTGAAGAAGAACATCAGAAGAAAGATGGTTCAAAGGAAGTAATTGGTCAATATATACAAACAAAACCTCAGCCTGAGAGCAGAAAATAGAAAGCTAGCAGAACACTTATATTTGGCTGAGAATATGCTTAGCAAGAAGAATTTGCCTATCTTCTTGAAATAGACTACTTCTTCTAGTTCTCCCAAGCATGATGATTGATTCAGAGATTTTTTAAGGTTCTGTTTGACTGATGACCAATGAAGAGTTAATATTTTGAAGGTTAATGAAAGTATGGAAACTACCTTAAGAGAAACATGTATGGTATGGTTATTGAGATGAAGTCTGAGTAGTC
Organism: Picea engelmannii; assembly: GCA_009831015.1. Classification (NCBI taxonomy): domain Eukaryota; kingdom Viridiplantae; phylum Streptophyta; class Pinopsida; order Pinales; family Pinaceae; genus Picea; species Picea engelmannii. The sequence goes on from ML802383.1 coordinate 129,084, forward strand.
TCAATGGGAATGATAATTGGCAGTGATATGTGTTTTGTTGAGACAGTTTCTCCATTTCCAAAATCATTTTGCAACTAATTTTGAAGATTTTGGACAAAACAGGCAGCTACATGAGTTTGTAGCGCAGACTGTGTTTTCTCCATGCAATGCACTACCAACTTGTTAGTCTTCTGGGTGTAACAGTTTTGGTCAAGGTTGACCTGATTTTCAACGTTCAAAGGATGAATCATGACTCCAGGTGTCAACTAAGATACAATGAATATTTTCTACAGCCACAAGGTAGCTCAGGAGGAGCTAAAGTTTTGGAATTCGAATGGGATACCTATCCCTTAGAAATAGGATCCCATCCTATCATTGTGCATCAGTTTAGATTTGATTTGATAGGTGTCTTTCAGATCCTGTTTTTGAGGATCTTAGTCAAGATTGTAAAACTTATTTAAGCCCATTGAGGCATCTTTGTAAAGGGTTAGAGATTGAAGACTCTATTGTACTCTTTTGATGTAAAGCTTTGATATGTATTCTGGAATGACAAGTCTCTTTCATTGATATTGCTCAGATCTCTATCTCTCCTTCTTATTTTGTACTTGTGGTTTGAATTTCATGTTCAGTTCTTTTATTATTTAATGATTGATGATTGTCATATTATCTCTGCATTGGTAAACAAAGCATCACAAGCCTTCTGCTAGTTATATTCGGCCTTTTACATGTGTTGTGAATATATGTAATGTTGTTGGTATAGTTAGCATTCTCCATCCATCTGACTTATATAAACCATCTGATCAATAGCTCTTGAAATCCTTATTCCGTCTAGATATGTTCAATTTCCTTGAGTGAAGGAATGAGTGAGTGAGTTATTCATCTTTGATCCACTTTCAATACATCTTTAAGCATTTTGATTAAGTTACCAGGCTCTCTTGATCTGCAACCTGAAGAGACTCTTGAAGTGATAACAATAAGCATATTTGTTGGATGTCTTGGTGTATGTATTTGGCATATGGTTGAGCTACATATTGGGACATGTAGTTGATGAGATGATGAGGTGGTGATGTTGTACATCATTGATGAGTCATAGCTTGATCTACAGTTGATGCATGATTGGTACAGACTTAGTTGTTTGTTAGATGCACTTGCTAGTAGTATCACTAGCACATGGTTTATGGATAATGTGCCATATGTGTGTGGATATCTTGATTATGGTTCATATTGTTGAGGTTTGGTGCATGGTTGATGCACTTTCTATGGTACAGGTGGTGACAGATGTTTAGTGCATGGTTGATGCACTTATTGATGGTATATGGTACAAGATTGATGCTTGATGGTTGAGATACATTTCTTGGCATATGGTTTGTGGTAGTTGGTTTATGATAGAGAAATATCATGAGTGATATGACACTTGTTTGAGGCACATGGTTGGCATGTTGTGTGGTATTATTGATGATCTTGATACACATTTGGCACATGATATGGAAGATGTACATGGTTGATGGTTTGTTCATGATTCACTATTCATTGTTGACATATCATTTAATTCATGGTTGATGGATGAGATATCATGTATGATTGGCATACACTTGATGTATGGTATGGAATGAGTTTAGATGGTTGATGCATGGGCATGTTCAAGGATCATGATAGGAAGAGCATGGTATTTGTGATGCAATATTGTTGAGCAGTTGATCAATGTTCTAGTAGAGCATCAACATCCGCAATAGAAGCATAATACAATGGTAGCATATTGTTCACAGTGATTACCTAGCATGTTGGAGAGAAGATAGGGGGATATATACCCATAGGGGGATTTATTCTTTTTACCTTGATTGGCTACAAAGGTATGATCCCATGAGGAGATATTCATCAGATGCATGAAGAGCATCCCACAAGACAGTGTAGCCAGGGGGAGAAACCGCAGGGACAGTTCAGTCAGTGGGAGTAACCCCAAAGAGATATACCCTTTGTCATTGATGTCAAAGGGGGAGAGATAGACACATTGATGTGGTGAGGTGAACATTGATGAGGAGCGATGATCACAAAGGGAGCATGAGCATTGCCATGTACAAGTGTTGCCATCAATGATTAGTGTTGACATCAATGTTGGTTTTGCCATCAATGCAAAAGGGGGAGATTGTTGTACTATGTTGTCACTGATGTCAAAAGTTTGATGTCAAGTATTGTCATAGTGATGTGCTTGTATCATTGATGTATTGGTTGTTGGATTATTTTGTCATTGATGTAATTGATGTCGAAGGGTTGATGTCAAGTGGTGTCATGGTCATGTGTTGTCAATGATGTCAAGGTTGATGTCAAAGGAAGTTGTATCATTGATGTCATGTCATGGTTGATGGGAAGTACCAAATGGATGAACTCCAAAGTGGTCCCCTTATGGCGCAAGCCCTCACGGGAAGACACTCTTGGATAAAGTTCTCGAAGTGGTCCCCTTATGGTGAAATCCCTCACGGGAAGACGCTTTGTAAAGTCCAAATGGTTAAGTGGATGATTAATCCTAGCAGTGTGGTTAAGCAACCCAAGTTTGGTTGAACAATAATGTAATGAAGATTAGTGAATTTGCACGTGAGACTATTTTAGATGGATAGTACATGTCGTGCCATTTTTGGTGATATGTGGTATGTCACGCAGTTCCTCATGGTTGAGGAGATACGGCTTAGTGAAGTTGGAGAGCCCTCATGAGTTATCTAGAAGCCCCTAGAAGGTCAAAGAAGTCAATTTATTCTAGAAGCTCCTAGAAGAACTTTACTAGTCAAAGAGTTTGCAACTAGGAGTTAATCATGAGTTAAGTTCTTGCAAAAATAAAATAATTAAAAATAAATTAGTTGCAACTAGAAGTGGTGAGATTACTATTTGTGGATAAAGTAGTTGTAAGTGGACAAAGTGGTTAGAAGTGGGTTAGCCCTAAAAGAAGGAAGTTGGTTAGAAGATAACCCCTACATAAAGCTACTTGGAGAGTATAAATAAGAGAGGAAACGTCTCTTATGAAAATGATTTTTGAACATAATTGAATATCCATTTGTGAAAGGTTATTTGGGCAGGTATTATTGATAGATCAAATTCACAGTAGCAAATTCGCGAAAAAAAATGCGGCAGGAGAATCACGACAACAAAACTGCGGCAACAGAACCACGACAGCAGAAGCACAACAGTAGAACCGCGACAGCAGAATCACGACAACGGAACCATGGAAACAAAATCGCGGCAATAAAATATCGGCTAGAGGAACAGATCCGTAATAGATCCACAGCTACAAGAAGAAAAATGTATGGTTTTCATATGTGTAGTGTTGAATCTATGAATCTAGTTGAGGGTTTGGCTTGTAAATTTTCTTGGATGCCCTCTTGGAAGTTTAGGGCTTGCTGTAGAGTTGATCTGAGGAAAATCTACTAAAGTTTAGTATTGGTTCATAGCTGATTATATTGGCATTATCTTTAATGCATGGTTGGAGTCTATTTATGAGAGGTATGGCACATCTTGTTTGAGGTATGTTTTGTGAGTTAGGGTTTAGCTCTTGAGATGGTATTGGCTATTCATTATTATTGCATATATCATGTTTGTTGAGGGATATTGTTGGTATTTTGTTGTTGGTATTTGGCATATGGTCTTCATGTTGTTGTGATCATGAGCATGAGATCCATGAGATAAGATCTGATTTGATGGAGGAGACAATTTGACGTGACAGGTTGTGTTGTGCATAGTTGATGCACTTGTGATGGTACAAGTTGTGTGAGTGATTGATGTACATGGTTGATAATATAGGTTGATTGGTATAGATTGTGATAGGTTATTGGTACAGATTGGACAGATTGTCTTGTCTACAAGTCGGGTCTTGTACTTGAGGGTTGGCTTCCTCACATCTCAGTTGGTGTTGAGATCTGCAAGTTGGGTCTTGTATTGGGAGTTGGTACTCTCTTGTAGTTGGTGTTCTTTTAAGTTGGTGTTGATAAACCTCGGAGATTGTTGTCTCATGTAAGAACATAATACAAAATATTACACATATATCTGGTGTTCTTTGTGTTCATTATGGTGATGGTTTAATGTTCTTTATTATTGATGATTGGTGTTGTTATATGTAAGTAGCTAATTGTGAATGAATAATAATATTTGAAGTGGTTGCTAACTAAGTTTTTAAATAAGTGTAAAAAGATCCCTACAATGATTCACCCCCCCCCTCTTAGTGTGGTCGGTGTGTCCAATAGCCCAAGTCCCCAAAATCACAGTCTAGTCCAAAGTATGTTACTAAATTCCCCAATTATTTTCCAAAAATGCTCCCAAGAAAATCCTTCCTCAAATTTCTCCTCCTCTCTTTGTACTCCCATCCTCCTCCTTATCCTCCTCGCCTCCCCGCTTCTTCCACCTCCTTTCCTCCTCTTCTTCCACCGCCTTTCCTCCTCGAAAGGCTCCCCCCTAACAATCCTTTATGTCCACTCCCTTAACTTGATTAATAACAATGAATATTATACCCACTTTTATTACTTTTTAATAAATGCATATCACTTGTGTATGTGCACACACACGCACACAAATAATAAAATATTTCAATCTTTTAAATAAAATATTGAATCTACTAAATAAATCAAAATTAAATCTAACTAGATCAATTTATTTAATCAACTCAATTAATCAAAATCATTAAGTTTAATTATTTCACTTAATTAATATCATTAATTTATTCATTTCACTTAATTAATTCACTCAGTTAATATCATTAACTCTAATCAATTCATTTAATTAACATCACTAACTTTATTCATTTCACTTAATTAATATAAGTAAGTCTAATCATTCACTCAATTGACAATTATAGTAAGATGTATACATCTACATCATGTATGTATGCGTATCTGGCGCATAAATAGATCGTGCATTTACTAATGACAACGATCAACACATCTAATGCAATTTCCTGTATGTTTTCAATCCAATCAACAATACAATCAACCTCATAATGAATAAATCAATCACTAACATCATTTGCAGAATCCACCAATCACAATAGTTTAACATGAATGCAACGTTTGAATAGATAACTATAATTGAGTTAAGTATTTACTATTAAAGAACTGAGAGTAAGTTAGGCACTACTGGTACTATATTAAAATCCCACGACACTCTCAACTTCTCCTAACACCCTACCTCTCTAACCTACTTCCATCTTCTAACCCTTATCCTTCCTATGCTAAACTATTTTGACCTAACTCCAGGTAGAACCTGTAAGCGGAAGTGCCAACTACCTTGACCAAGCTTCCATAGTAGGCAATTGACAATCATCATCAGATGTCTAGGGGAGTGTGGATTAATATCGTTCTCCCACAACTCCAGGTTTCGAAGGATGCATGGTGGGAAATGCATCCACCCCTCTTGATAGAACTAGGGTCAATACCCTATCATGGACCATACGGTGGTACTGTGTTATGGGAACGTTGTCATCGAATATCTAGTTTTAGGTAGTCGTGCCACATGAAAAACCTACACTTTCCCATATATCATAGCAATGAAATTGAACCAGTATAAATTAACACAAAAATCATTCCTATCATATTATTTCTAGATTGATGTCCGCAACATTGACCACTTATTATCACCTGTCTCTGGCTATTACATAGACCATTAAATATGCATGTTAGTTTTTAACACAAACTCGTGCATATCCATACATTATTAACATGTAATTACATTTAAACATATCATTAACTGGGTATCCATCTACCAAGATCTTTCAATTCAAATTTGCATGCTAGAAGTAGGTCGCATAACATAAATCATTAATCACATAAAGATAAAAAAACATTCACAATATTTACATACATGTAGGTCCACATGTCCAAAATTTGAAGTGTCGAAGTTAATAGTGTTCCACATATAATAAGCAAATGAAAATACGATTAGGCCATAAGTAATTATAGTTTCCTAAGTCAAAATGGGGCATTACATACACCCACACTTCAGGAAACTTCGTCCCGAAGTTGTGGTTAAAAAAGTGAGGGATGATCTCATTGTATGGTCTCGACATCCTCCCAAGTAGAAAATCCTGGGCTATAATTGTCCCACTAGACCTTAACTTGGTCCACCAAATGGTGCTTGAGCTGTTGGACCCTACGGTCCAATATGCATAACGATTTGACCAGAATGGTTCCCGTGTCCAAGACTTTCAATTCCTTCCAATTTAGCTTGTGAGATTTGTCAACAACATAATGTCGTAGTACAAATACACAAAAAACCTCACGAGTTTTATGCAAGTGGGATGGCAGTACGAGGCGATAGGAAACAAGTCCAATTCTCTCTCAAATTTTGAACAAACCTATAAATCGTGACAACTTTGTCCCCTTCCCAAACTAAATGGTACTCTTATTAGGCCCAATATCAATGAGAACCTAATCTCCTACTTTATAACTTCCGTTAGTCCTATGTGCATCAACATAACTCTTATGTCTATCACGTGCTTCCTTTAATCATTTCCTAATCTGGTTCACCTACTCCTCCATCTCTTGAATCAATTATGGCCCTATTATCTCTTAGTCCTCTAACCTTTCTCAACTCAATGGTGTCTTGCATAGCCTTCCATACAAAGCTTGATAACGAGGCATTCCAATTGAGTTGTGAAAAGTGTTATTGTAGGTGAACTCTACCAAAGGTAGGTACTTCTCCCAATGGGTTTGGTTATCGATGACATACATCCTAAGATTGTCTCCCATAACCTAATTTACTCTTTCAATCTGCCTATCTATTTTGAGATGATATGTTGTGCTTAAGTTCAACTAGGTCCCCAATGCTAACTATAAGCTTGTCCAAAACCAAGATGTAAACTGAGAGTCCCTATGTGAAATGATCTTCATAGGTAACCCATGAAGATGGATAAATTCACTTATGAATACATGTGCCACATCATAAGTGTCTCTGACTGGAATAAAACATGTGTTCTTGGTCAACTTATCAGCTATAACAAGAATGGAATTGCACCTTTGTGACGTGAGTTGCAATCCCACAATGAAATCCATAGAAATGAATTCCCGTTTGGACATAGGAACATGATGCGATTGTAGGATGCAACATCCCCACTATAATCCCCTGTTTAATTAATGCTCAATGTAGATATAATGTATGGTTGTGGCCAAGCGATGTATATGCAAATTGTATTTATGAATTTTAATAATAAAATGTGATGCCAACTTATGGGGGACATGGACAGAGATGGGGGTCGATTAATCCATGAGAGAGGGAAATGTCTAGGAGTGTCTAAGAGGGGTCCAAGGGGGGATTACCCATGTCTATTAATTCAACCCACTTCCTAAAATTATTATTGGTATATAAACCTTATAATTTTCTGATTGAGTGTCCCCAAAGCCAATCATTGAATACATGTAAGAGGGTGGGTGTGATAAGTCACATCCCATAGTTATCGGAAGCATGGGACTGAGTACAATTAGTTTAGGGAAGCGTGTAAGTCAAACAAGTAACCAAAGAGAGGAAATTTGTATTGGTAGTTACAACAATTTTAGACAATCATGTTTTTTATGAACAACATGTAGAGAACAGGGAAGCAAAGCATTAGAGTTGGCACAACCATGGAAGGAGAATTCTACAACGTATTTGGAGCAGAAGACTGAAGAACGATGTTGTCAAGCTTGAAGAGTGAACCCTTGTGTGAGTTGCACTGCAACAACAAGTGATCATTGTTGTTTTTCTTGGTAGTTTTCCTAGCAGTTAGCTCCCTCGAGTTTCCCAGTAGTGAGATTCCTGGTCAGTTGCGCAAGACAGACCATGATAAATGAATGGGACGCTAGATGGACTGAGAGTAGTGAAGGGGTACCTTCCTTGGGTTGGGAAATTCGAGAGGAAGAGAGCTAGTGGAAAATCAAGATAATTGTAGAAGAATATCAGTGGCATGTAGAATTTTCTAAGTTGTGAGTGGATAGTGAAAGACCACCCTCTTTTATGGATTGCTAGCACCATCACTTTTGACTTGTCTTAATATTATGGTAGCTACATGAGGTATCAACCTGCATGTGTAACCTCTAACTAGTATAAAATATTCTAGAAGTTAGAGAAACCCTAAATAGATGTGTAAAAACCCTAGAAGACAAGTCATCTTAGTAAAGATTTAATATTAAAGTATTAGCCTCTAAAAGGACAAGTCGACCCAGACAGGTGATGACAACCACTATAAATAGAGGGCGCTTGAGCTCATTTGTTCTCACTCACCTCACTCACTCTCTCAAGTATAGCACAAGTTTGGAGTTGCAGCTGCAAGGATGGAAGGTGGATCCTCTGGGGTGATTCTTGGTGTCTCTCTAGCGCTATCTATTCTAAGATATGTGCCCTACCTTCTAGTCTCTCTTGGTGGTATTATTGGTGACATTCTTGGTGGTATTATGATATTCTTGGTGGTATTCTTGGTAACTGCAACTACAACTGCTGCAACCGAGTATTGTTCTTGTTCAGTGGTTTTGGGAATTTATGTCTGGTGCGCTATCTTTGGAGAAAGATGTGCTCTCTTGGTTATATGTTGGTTCTAGTGTTGTTTCCTGAATCATTCTATCTAGCAAAGGTTATGGTGCTCGGGGATGGCTATGTGCCTATGGTTGGGTGACAATATTGTGATATTGTCTATCGTAAAACAAGCACATCAAAATATTCTAACATGTTATGGTCCCAGACCCACACTACCTTCATAACAGTCTAACCACTGGAATATAGAGCGAGAGTTCTTTATCAAGCTCGTTATAGCACCATTTGCAACTGCAACTAGGGTTTATGATTTTTGTAGCTGCAACAAACCCTAATATAATTCTTTGGGCACCTTAAGTGAAGTGTTGAACCTAATTTCTGGATACTCTAGTGCATCCTATCCTAGTGCACCCTTTGGTGACCTCAACCAACAAAGGCACATTGAGATCAAGTACTATTTTCTCCGTGATAAAGTCCAGAAGGGAGAAGTGATTCTCAAGTACATCTCCATCGATGAGCAGAAAACTGATATTTTGACGAAGCCTCTGTCCAAGATAAAGTTTACATACTTGATGGACAAGCTGGGACTTGTGGAGATTGCTCCTTTGGTTGAAAGGGAGGATTTGACTTCCTCGGTTGGGAGGGAGTGCTAATATATGGCATCATGGATAGTCAATGTGTTGATGGACAAACATTCACCCTGTGGAGAATGGTCCAGGTTGACATATTATTGATCTGTATCATGCTAGTACGACTTAGATATGATGCTTCAACATCATTGTAGCACAACTGAGATATGATACAGATGTCCTGAGACACATCATGCTAGTACAACTTAGATATGATGCATTAAGATCATGCTAGAACAACTTAGAGATGATGCATATGTCTTAGTCACATCATGCTAGTATAGCTTAGAGATGATGCAGATGACTCACATCATGCCATTACAACTTAGAGATGGTACATCAACACCATGCTAGTACGACTTAGAGATGATGCACATCATGCCAATACAACTTAGATACAATGCATTCACATCATGCTAGTACGACTTAGAGATGATGTATATGGTACTCCACATTGCCAATAAAACTTAGATATGATGCATTTGCCTCATGCTAGTACAACTTAGAGATGATATAGTGTAGAGGATGGTTCTTGTAGCCATTATGGGGCATACCATCTGTTGGGAGAATCATTCTTCTAGGATGTATGTCTGGATTAGAAGAATGGTCCATGCATCACTCTGTTGAGTGAGTGACTTATGCGAGACACTTTGTTGAGTTCGCTAAGTCTAGCACATGACTTATTCAACATCATGCCCGATTACTCAGATGGAGTATGGCCTCAAGAGATGATGCATATGATGATATGATTTGATGCCAAGAGACTATTGTACTGAATGGTGATAACTTGTGTAGGTATTAGTTGATTGCAGTGGAGATTGTGTGTCTCTAAACAATAGCTATGTACTACTATGGTGGATGTGTTCCACTAGTATTCACTGTATGTCACTAGATAGTAGTTGTGCGCTACTAGTAGTGGTTGTGTACCACTGGATAACAGTTGTGTACTGCTATGGATCAACATTGTTGTGATCTATTGGATGGCATTGTAGTAACTATGTACTACTACCTGATTTCCATGGAGACTACCAATAGTGTTAAAGGTGTTTCCTAGGCTGGTGTGCCAACCAATAGTGTTGGAGGTGATTGCCAACTACATGGATAGTGATGACGATGCTCATGACTTTATCTGCGTGATCATGAGATAACCTGTGTGACTATGATGATACTACCTGTAGAATGGTCTGCAAGACTACTTGAGCCTTACCCATACCATCTGAAATGGATGGATGTGTTTGAGACCATTACAATTAATACCTCCCTAACTAAGAGAGAGTGTTGATATTATGGTAGCTGTGGGAGGTATCAACCTCCATGTGTAACCTTTGATTAGAATATAATATTCTGGAAGCTAGAGAAACCCTAAACAGATGTGTAAAAACCCTATAAGACAAGTCAACTCAGAAAAATATATAATATTAAAGTATTAGCTTCTAAAAGGACAAGTCGACCTAGACAAGTGACAAGAACCATTATAAATAGAGGGCGCTTGAGCTCATTTTTTCTCACTCACCTCACTCACTCTCTCAAGTGTAGTGCAAGTTTGGAGATGCAACTGCAAGGATGGAAGGTGGATCCTTTGGGCTGATTCTTGGTCTCTTTCTAGCGTTATCTAGCCTAATATATGCACCCTACCTTCTAGTATCTCTTGATGGTATTCTTGGTGGTATTATGATATTCTTGGTGGTATTCTTGGTGACTGCAACTGCAATTGCAACTGATGCAACTGCAACTACTGCAACTGTAACTAGTGCAGCTGAGTATTGTTCTTGTTATGTGGTTTTGGTACTTTCTATCTAGTGCAATATATTTGGAGAAAGATGCGTTGTCATGGTTATTTGTTGGTTCTAGTGTTGCTTCCAGAATCATTTGATCTAGCAAAGGTTATGGTGCTCGGGGGTGCTTGCGTGCCTGTGGTTGGGTGACAATATTGTGATATTGTCTATGGTAAAATGAGCACACTAGAATATTCTAACAACTTGTTGTTGATATCTAGAACAACAAGTTTATGGCCGAGTGGAACGTCCATCCCAAGCAACTGGTTGCACAAATATTTTAAAAGATAAGTGTTTTATCTTGTTTATGTGTTGCATTATGATTTTAATTGTTATGCATTCACTCTGTAATTGAGTATGATTTATATGCTAACGTGTTGCGTTACTTAAGCTGCATTCAAATTGATTTTAGCATGATGTAGATGTATTCAATTAATGGTATTAGACAATAGTTAAATCTGTGTGTAATTCGTACTTGGCAAGCTACATGAAATTAGTTAGTAGATTTTTTATTTATTTATGAGTATTTCCACATGTAATGGACCTCAGTTGGGCTAGGGAACATTACATATTGGTATCAGATCTTTTGGTTCAACACTAGACTCGTATGGGCCAAGAACCAATGCGAATTCAATAAAATGCATTGTTACAGATTTTGTCATGTGACGAATTTTGGGGAAAACAGAGAAAATTAGAGCGAAATCCGCAAATTCATGAGCAAATTCGAGCTTTAAATGCCTCAGAATTGTTGAAGAGATGACACGGGGAGTAGAGTCATAAAGTTAAAATTCGACTTGGAAGGTCAAAATTCAAGTTTTAATGTCCACTAAAGAATTGGGCGAAGTTTGATGGATCAACGAACGAGATCTTGTTTGATTTCAAAATCAACGACCCAGATTCATTGTAGAATGAACAAAAAACTTATAAGTTTTTGGTGGTTGGGAAAATGAACAGATCAATGGCCAATATTCATTTTTGGAGTTTTTCAAATGGATTGAATCAACAACTAGGATTCATTTTCAAAGTTTTACAAATGGAGTGAATCAACGACTGGGATTCATTTTTGTAGTTTTGCAAAAGGAGTGAATCGACGGTCAAGATTCATTTTTGGTAGTTCAGAAAGTGGATCAAATTGATGGTCAATTTTTGTTTCAGCAGTTTGGAAAGTGGAGCAGACCAATGGTCGGATCCACAAGTTTGGTGAAGTTTTTCATTCGCCAACAAAAAACGTCGATGGTCAGGTCGACATAATTGATGAGGTGATTTTGTATGCTAAGAGAAGTTGTCGATCACTAATGAAGAAAAGAGGTGGTAACATGTCATGCCACGTCAACTTCCAGGTGCCGTGACATACCATGCTAGTTGGGTTTCCATGTTAACACCCACATGTCATGTCATGTCAGCTTGGTTTCCACATCCGTCGAGAAATGACCGATGGTTGATGATCGGGTTGGTCGAATTGGTAAAGCATTTCATTTGTCCCAGAGAAATCGTCGAAGACCGATGGCCGATGGTTAGGTTGGTCGGTTTGGCGATGTCTTGAAAGTCAGTTTCTAAAGGAAGGGGTTGGTGGTCGATGGTTGGGTCAACAATTTTGATAGAGTGTGGTGTGCGTCAAAAGGAAAACATCAATCGTTAATCACCAATGGAGCTCAGATCAATGACTCAAATTTCCCCTGATTTCGAGATCAACGACTTAGGTTAAAAGACTATTATAACAGTAAAAATAGTTAATTTTCTACTAAATGTTTTGTTTTATGAAGGTATTCAACTTGCAGGGGCATTTTGAGGCCCTAAACAACATTTTTAGGAGTTTGAATTTTCAAAATTGTAAATTCCAAAGGCACTACATAATTTTTTTGTAGCTTAAATAAAATAACTTGGACAAAGATGATCAATATTTTATGAGCAGAACGAAATGAACATAGATTATTATTATTATTAACACAGATACACAATGAACAATAACAGAGATACAATAAAACATGCTTCTATTCAATAAAGAAATATGTTGAAACTGTAAAATGCAGACTGAAAACAAGCTTGCTAGAATGGTGGCAGTTTATCTCTAAGAAGAAGTGTGACAGTTGCGCTCATTCACAAGAAGATGATTACAATGAGTCTTTGAAAGAATTTTTACAATAAAAATTAATTCCAAAACCCGAGACATCCAAAAACCTAACCCTAGGAGATGAAGCACCAAAAGTCATGTGGGCCCCGTTGGGGTAAGTTGGTACATCAACTTCCCAGGGTCGTAACTTTTGCATACGATCTTCGTTTTAGGCGCACGATAACCCCTTGGAAAGGTCTATATGAGAAATACACATTATGTTGTCAAAATCTAACATTGTAAATAAATTGACTATGGTGAGCCCTAAAAATGTTGTTTAGGGCCTCAAAACGACCCCGAAAGTTTAGGACCCAAAAACTAGGAAAAAACTACCAAACTAAAAAACAGCCAAGGTGAGCCAATTGGAATAGGTGGGTGTCCACTGATATCCACCTAGATCAATCCTCCCCCCTTAGGAAGAAATGGTTTCCATTGCATTGAGTTCCCCCATAAGATGAGGAAATTTATGTTGAATTTGGCCCTGGGTGAGCCACTTGCCTTGGTGCAGGAGTTGCCATGCTTTAACAACCCGATAAAGCTGGATCCTCTGTTGGTGAGTTCCCTTAACCTATGTGTCCACAATTTGATCAATGGATGTATGTTCCATGCAGTCAGGGTTGAGCTCTATTGGTGTCAACTGTTCTTCTATCTCTAAGGTGTCCAATAATGGTGGAAAATATGGGTGAAGGAGATCCACATTGAATACTGGGTGCAAGCAAAGGAAGGGGGGAATGTTCAGCTGGAAAGAATTTTCACCCACAGAATTGGTGATGGTGTAAGGTCCATAGTGGAGTGGACGAAGATTCTGATGGGGCCCTGTAAGGCATTCTTTCTGTAAGTGCAACCAAACTTTGTCTCCCACCTGAAAATTGTGTGGCACATGGTGTTGATCATGGCGTTGCTTGTAATTGGCATTGGACTTCTGTAAAATATCTTGAACCTATTGGTGAATGTGCTAGATCCACTCAATGAATCGAGTGGCTTTGTCAGCTTCAGTTTGAGCATGGGATGAGTTTTCTTGGGTGGCCGCAAAGGGTAGTGCAACACACATGGGACCCAATGGTTTAAATCCCAACCCCACCTGAAATGGGTTGTGGTGGATTGAGCTATGTATGACTCTATTGTAGTTGTGCTAAACATAGGGAAGACTCTCATCCCATGTGCAAGAGTTCTTGGAATTGTACATGCGCAGGATATACACGATCATCCGGTTGATTACCTCGGTTTGGCCATCTATTTGGGGGTGGAAGGCAGTGGATTTGTTGGGCTTGGTGTCTAGTAGTGACCAAAGGCTCGACCAAAATGTGTTGAGGAACCGACTGTTCCGATCTGAGATAATGGTATGTGGTATCCCAAAATGTACCCACACTCATTCAAAGAAGAGCTTGGCAGTGGCCTCAGCTGTGATTCTCTTCTTGCAGGCAACCGTAATTGCCATCTTGGAAAAGTGAGCAACAACCACAAAAACACAGTCCTTTCCCCTCTTGGTGGACAGAAGGCCTGACATGTAGTCCATTGAGATGGATTCCCAGGGCTTGTCAGAAGTAGGCAGAAGTGTGTACAAGCCTTGTTTCTTAGTGTTCGGTTTGGCAATAGAGTAGGCAATGTAGGACCTGATATACTTGCTGACATCTTGTCGAAGTTTTGTTCAATAGAAATGTTGTTGCATCACTACTACTATCTTTTCTACGCCGAGTTGTCCTGCCACCCAACTATAGTGGGCTTCCCAAATCAACTTCGGTCACTCGCTTGATGGAACGCAGAGATGGCCCAGATGGAACAACAACCCGTCTTGAAGATGGAAATTAGTGACAATTGTGTTTGCACCCAACATCTCGAAGGTGGTGGCGAAGGTAGGATCTTTCTCATAGAGTTGGGGCCATTCAATGGTGGAAGGTAATGGATTTGGTGAGCTTGGTATCCAATATTGACCAAAGGCTTGACCAGAATGTGCTGAGGAATAGACTGTCCCGATTTGAGATAATGGTTTGTGGTATCCCAAAATGTACCCACACTCATTCAAAGAAAATCTTGGCAGTGGCCTCCGCTGTGATGCTCTTCTTGTAGGCGACCACAATCTTCATCTTGGAAAAGTGATAAACAACCACAAAAACATAGTCATTTCCCCACTTGGTGGATGGAAGGATCGACATGTAATCCATTGAGATGGATTCCCAGGGCCTGTTAGAAGTAGGCAGAGAGGTTTACAAGCCTTGTTTATTAGTGGCCAGTTTGGCAATAATGTAGGCAATGTAGGACCTGCTATACTTGTTGACATCCTGTCGAAGTTTCGACTAGTAGAAATTTTGTTGTAGCACTAGTACTGCATTTTCTACGCCGAAGTGTCCTACCACCCGACTGTAGTGGGCTTCCCAAATTAGCTTCGCTCGCTCGCTTGATGGAACACAAAGATGGCCCATATGGCACAACAACTCGTCCTGAAGATGGAAATTAGTAACAGCTGTGGTTGCGCCCAACATCTGGTAGGTGGTGGTGAAGTCAACATCTTTCTCATAGAGTTGGGGCCATTCAGAGGTCTTGTGGCCGCAAGAGTCTAACACCGTGGTGAGTGCCACGATTGGAGGTCAGTTGAGGCAATCAACGATGCAGTTGGTACTTCATGTCTTATACTTGATGTTGAGGTGGAACTACTGCAAGTATGTGGACCACTTCTTATGGCAGTCATAATGCAAATTACCTTATGTTTGGATGGATTGCAGTGGCTTATGATCAATGTGGATGATTGTCTCCGTCCCAAGAATGTAATGCCTCCATTGGCGGCATGATTGAACAATGGAGTACATTTCTTTGTCGTAATTAGAGTACTTACGGATGGCATCTGATAGTGTATCACTATGATAGGCCACAAGGTGGTCATGCTGAGTGAGAATTGTGCCCACAACATATTCTGAAGCATCTATCTCGATCTTAAAGGGTTGTTGCAGGTCAGGTAATGAAATCAATATGGATGAGCACAAGCGTTGCTTCAAATCATCGAACACTTGTTGTTGGGACATGCCCCACACAAACTTTGCCTTACCACCACCCTTAGTTACTTGGCTGAGGGCCCATGCAATATGGGAGAATCCCAACATGAACTTGCAATAGAAATTGGCAAGGCCTAAGAAGCTACGAAGCTCAATGAGTGTGGTTGGGGCTGGCCAATCATGGATGACTTGGATCTTGGTTGGATCCACATGCACACCATGCTCATCAACAATGTAGCCTAGGTACTGGACCCTGTCTATGCCGAAGGAGCATTTTTCTAAGTTGGAAAAATACTCTTCTAGTAGATTCAACAATTTATCTATAACATCTGTGCCTATTTGACCTTCAAATATAGGAATATCAAAGTTGATATGTACCTTGAAGGGGGTGACACCTCTGCTCGAGGAAGATGCATTGCTTGTTGGTAGTCGTCGAAGGAATTATGCAAAACTATCCATCATCTCATTCCTTTGTTGCACAAGGGCTTCCTTGAGCAACAATTTGAAAGGATCTCCTGTCTTGTCCTCTCTCTTTTTTCCTACCATGTAAGGTCGCTTGGGTGTGTGAGATCTCTTGTCCTCAAGACAAACAAGCTCGAGACCCAACTCTTTGTACCCTGACCTCGTCGGGGACATGCACTAAGAACGACAAGGAGCAGACCGCTCTGATACCACTGATCCAGATTTTATGAGAAGAATGAAATGAACACAGATTATTATTATTATTAACACAAAGACACAATGAACAATAACACCGATACAATAAAACCGAGTTCTATTCAATAAAGAAATATGTTGAAACTGTAAAATGCAGACTGAAAACAAGCTTGCTAGAATGCAGTCGGCTTATCTCTGAGAAGAGATGTGATGGTTGCGCTCATTCGTAAGAAGATGATCACAATGAGGCTCTGAAATCCTTTTTAAAATAAACATGAATGTAAAAACACTAGACATCCAAAAACCTAACCCTAGGAGATGAAGCGCCAAAAGTCATGTGGGGCCCGTTGGGGTAAGTTGGTACATCAACTTCCCGGGGTCATGAATTTTGCATATGATCTCCGTTTAGGTGCACGATAGCCCGTTGGAAAGGTTTATCCGAGGAATACACATTATGCGATCAAAATCTGACTATGTCTAGTTTGACTGTGGTGAGCTCTAAAAATGTTGTTTAGGTCCTCAAAATGTCCCCGGAAGTCCGAAAACTAGGAAAAAAAACTACCCAACTGAAAAAATGTCAAGGTGAACTAGTTGGAATAGGTGGGTGGCCACTAAAATCCACCTGGATCAAGAGATTTCCAACGACCTATCCTGGTCGCAAAACAAATCTCGTATGAGAAAGTTACAACTGGAATAATTAAGGGTATAATTTTGGCACTAGATTACTTTCAAAGGGCATAACGCCTTGCCCAAAAGTTCGTTTGGGGCACATGAGAAGTTTATTTAAATCTTATAAACCACAGAACACAACCATGGAGCTAGATTTTGAATCTAGGTATGTAAAAATGTGCAGGAAGAGAAGGAAGACACATGTAGCATACAAGGATAAAATGGGAAAACAACCTAAACTTCCTTAGACCATAACTTTCAGCTCAGAGATTGGATTTGGGAAAAAGAATAGTCGTTGGAAAGGTATTGAGAAGGAGAAGACATATATCCACCCATTATTTGAATTGGGAAATAATTTTTTCTTAGAAAGTAATAAATCAATTTTGTAGCAGTGAAAACAAAGCAGTGAGTGGAAAATTGCAACTTGTGAATGTTGTAACTTTTTTCTCGTACCTCAGAATGAGGCATGAGTACATTTGTTGGAGAAATGTTTCAAAGAGGAATGTGTCTAAAGAATAATATTTTAACTTAGAGAACCGTGTTCTTCATAAATTGAGATGAATAATAACATGTATTCTAATTAATGTAATGTTTTATAGTATGCATGTGCTAACAATAATTATTACATGCACATTTATTGCAGAATTAAAGGTACATGAAAACAACTTTGGTTCTTATATGAGGACTGTAGTTATGGAAGATGCCCATGGATATTAAAGTGGTGAGGAGGAGGTCATAGGTCTACATGTCAACATGGGAAATGATGAAACCGAGTCTAATGTTAGAAGAGGAAGGCGTGAGCCCGTAACTATGAGAAGACTGCATAGAGAAGTGTAGAGCTATAGAGAAAATAATGAAAGGATTATGAAATCTCATGAAGAGATACTTCAAATTCTGAATATGTTGCATAGGAAAGTTAACAAAGACTCTAGCACCAAGCAATCAACTAGTGCTATACAAGTGACAACATCCAGATCCCAAAGCATGAGGAATGATCAGGGGAATGATAGAAAATCAAGAAGCATGAGAAGACACATCATTCTCCAAGGCAATCCACTAGAAGAATTCATGCAAGTTCAGGGCCAAGGAGAAGCCTGAGTGTGTCTCTTATTAGGAGGAAGAGAAGAAGGCTTGGGGCATACATCTTGCAAGGTGAACTCAGGAAAATCAAGCTACCAACTTTCAATGGTGAGCATAGAAAGGGAGAAGAGGTCGAGGCATGACTATTGGAAATGAATAAATATTTTGAGTTGCACGATTACCCCCCTAGGGTAGAAGATAGAGTTGCAACCTACTACTAGCAAGGAAAGATATCCATGTGGTGGGATCAACTTAAACAAGCCAAACACCTTGATGAGAAGAAGGTCTCATGGAGGCAGTTCAAAGGATATTTCCAAGAGAAATATTTGTTCGAGCATTACTATAAAGAATTCTTTGAACTCATGTTGGAAAGCATGGCAATGGATGAATATGAGAAGATACTCTTTGAGTTGCTTAATTATGTGGACTTCATAAAGGACGAGGAAGTCAAAATCCAAAGTTTTATGAGTGGGTTACCTTCTTTCTATAGTGACAAGATACAATACGATAACCATGAGACTTTGGAGGAGAGAAAAGCATATTTATGAGCAAAGTAGAGGAAGGCCAATTTTCCAAAAAGCTTGGAATGACGAGATGAAGGGTAAAAATGATCGGCATAATGGTTTTAAGCCACCCTTTTTCAATAACAACTCCTAATCAAATCAATAAGGCCAGTCAACCCAAAATGAGTACAATACTACATATTCATTTGGGAAAAGGCTAAGGTAGTAGCATGTACAATGTTGGGGATGTGAGGGAAATCACTTATATAGGGACTGCCCTTACAAAGGAGAAAGATTGAGGTATGTTCATAACATTCAGGAGGCTGAGACAATGAAATACATGGAAGGGAATATGCGAAGGATTTATGCAGCCTTGGAAAATAAGAAGCATAATATCAACCCCCCATCATTGAAGTGGAAGGTAAGATTGATAACTAGCCCATAGAAATTTTAATTGATTCTAGAGCTAGCCATATTTACATAAACTCTAACATTGTTGAAATATTTCACTTGCAAAGGAGTAAGCATAAGAAATCTTGGTTAGTCCAGTTAGCCATAGGGGCTAAGAGGAAAATCAACGAGTTAGTTAAATATTGTCCAATAGACATGAATGGACTTAGCACAAAGGTAGATGTGAATATCATACCGTTGAGTTCATATGATATTTTAATTGGTATGGAACGGTTGGAAAAACACCATGTTGTACTAAACTGCTACAACAAGACAATCACATGTTTTGATGAAGAAGGGAAGCAAGACAAGGTTCAAGACATTCCAAGAGTTGTAGTTGTTAGATAAATTTCAGCTATGCAATTGAAAAAGAGTTTCAGGATGGGATGTCAGATTTTTGCAGCCCATATGGAAGAGGAAACTAAAGATAAATAAAAAATAATTGAAGATCATCCAGTCTTGAGGGATTTTGAGGATGTTTTTGGAGAAATCCCAGGACTTCCACCAAAGTGAGACATTGATTTCTCTATCGATTTGGTGCCAAGAGTTTCCCCAGTGTCCAAGACACCATATAAATGGGCACACCATAATTGAAGGAATTGAAGATGCAACTTGAAGAGTTGTTAAAGAAGGGGTATATATATTCCCAAGTGTGTCACCTTGGGGAGCCCTAGTGTTGTTTGTAAATAAGAAATATGGAACCTTAAGTTTGTGTATTGATTTTAAACAATTGAATAAGGTCACCATAAAGAACAAATACTATTTTCCAAGGATTGATGATTTATTTGATCAACTGAAAGGTGCAAGAATAGTTTCCAAGATTGAGTCGAGATCAAGTTATCATCAAGAGAGGATAAAGGAAGAGGATATCAACAAGACAACATTCAAGACAAGATATGGGAATTATTAATTAATGGTAGTGCCATTTGGGCTATCAAATGCCCCAATTTTTTTTTATGTGCATGGTGAATGGAGTGTTCAGGGAATACCTAGACAAGTTTGTAATTGTATTCCTGGATGATATACTCATCTACTCTAAGTCAAAAGAGGAACATGAGCAACATTTAAGAATGGTTCTAACAATTTTAAGAGAGCATAAGTTGTATGCCAAGCTAAGTAAGTGCATATTGTATCAAAAGAAAATTCACTACTTGGAACATATTATTTCAATAGATGGGATAGCAATGGATCTTGAGTATATAGAGGCCATTAGAGGACGACCGGTGCCAAGAAATGTGACATAGGTCAGATCATTCACAGGTCTTGTCGATTATTACCGAATATTCATAAGAAGGATTCACAAATATTGCAAGCCCAATCACTTCTTAGAAAAAATGGGAGTGAAATTTGAATAGACTACCAAATGTGAAGAAAGCTTTCAGCAACTAAACGACATATTGGAATTTTTTCCAATCTTGAAGATCACAGATCTGGATGAATATTTTGTGGCATTGATGCATGCAAGGAAGAGCTTGGTGGAGTCCTCACACAAAAAGATCATGTGGTATGTTATGAGTCCAGAAAATTAAAAGAGCACAAAATGAATTATGCTACCCATGATCTAGAATTAACAGCCATTATTCATGCATTAAAAATGTGGAGACATTACCTCATGGGAAGAAAATTTGAGCTAAGTACATATTATTGTGGTCTGAAACATTTGTTTGGATAGCCTGCATTAAATGCCAGACAAACTAGATGGTTGGAATTCCTTACTGAATATGAATTTGAAATAAAACATATCAAGCGTAAAGAGAATCAAGTGGCCGATGCACTCAACAAGAGAACACATGCGATGCATATTGCAGCCATCAACATGTACATGACTGATTTGAAAGATAAAATTATTGAAGTAACAAACTCAGATCAACAATATTTATAAATAAAAGAAACATTATAACAAGACAATTTACAACAAGAATTTAAAGACTTTGAGCTAAAAGAAGATGGAATTCTCATGTACAAAGGAAAAGTGTATGTGTCGAATTCCAATGAGCTGAAAAATACAGTGATGAGGGAAATGCACAATGTGCCATATGTTGGGCACCCAGGATATCAGAAAACAATTGCAACTGTAAGAAGCCAATATTTTTGGCTTGAAATTAAGAAAGAAGTGGTTAATTACATAACTAGATGTCTAGAGTGCCAGAAGGTGAAGATCAAACATAGACATCCAACATGGGATGTTACAATCATTGCCAATTCCATAATGGAAGTGGGAAGTAGCTACAATTAATTTTATTACAAAGTTGCCTAGAAAAGTGAACCAACATGATTCCATGATGGTGGTGGTGGATAAATTAACTAACGAAACACATTTTATTCCAGTGAAGACTACACACAATGTAACAAACATTGCAAAAATCTACATGAAATAAGTTGTCACACTACATGGAGTGCCCAAGGCAATTTTTTCATACAAAGATCCAAAATCCACTTCCAATTTTTGGAAGGGTTTGTTCAAAGGTTTTGGGACAAATCTGAATCTCAGTACAATGTATCACTCAGAGTTAGATGGGAAAACAGAGAGGACTAACATAATAATTGAGGACATGCTCATAATATATGTGACGGGCCAACCATCAAAGTGGGAGGATTGTATCCGCTTAGTTGAATTTGCTTACAATAATGGGTATCGAGCCTCATTAAAAATGATTCCATTTGAAGCCTTGTATGGTAGGAAGTGTAACACATCAATGAGTTGGGATAATCCAATAAACAAATCAATTATTGGGTCAAATTTGTTGAAGGAAATGGAAGAGCAAATGGAAAAGCTCAAGCATAATTTAAAGGCTGCTTAGAATAGGCAGAAAAGTTATGCAAACAAGAACATAATTTCTAGAGATTTTAAAGTGGGCAAACATGTATTTTTAAAAGTGAAAGTGAAGATAAGTTCTCTAAGATTAGGAATCTACCCAAAGTTGGCAGCAAGATATTGTGGACCTTTTGAAATCCTAGAAACAATAGGGCCAGTTGCATACATGTTATCATTTATTGCATCCATAAGAGTGCACATTGTATTTCATGTGTCATTATTAAAGAAATACGTGCATACATGTTATCATTTATTGCATCCATAAGAGTGCACATTGTATTTCGTGTGTCATTATTAAAGAAATACGTGCTTGACCCTAACCACATAATTGATTGGATTGTGATTTAAGGGGAACACGAAGGGGATTTCTGGGTGGAACCAGTACACATCCTGGACCGGAAAGTCAAAGTGCTTAGGAAAAAATCCATAGGGGTGGTAAAGGTTCAATGGACCTACTATGGTCCTCAAGATGCTACATGGGAGCATGAAGAAAACATGCATGAGTAATACCCACAATTTTTTGACAATTTTGAAGAAAACAAAATATAATAATGCAAGACTCCTTTTTAAGCAACTAGAGTTCTGGAACCACTTCTCAGATTCCTAGCCAACCTTAAGTTGGGGGCCCTAATAAAAAAATGGTACAACTCAATGGAATGAGAGCGTTGACAGGGGTGCATTCCTTGGGTAAACAGTTTGAGAGGAACAAGATATTTTGGTTGGAACTATTGTTGGAGTTGTAAAATTGTAGAATTTTTATTTCTTAGTATTATGATGTAAATTTGTACATGTATATCGACATAGTGTGAATTAAGGATGACACAAAATTTTAGGGGAGGGGGAATGTAACATCCCTGCTATAATCCCCAATTTAATTAATGCTTAATGTAGATATAATTTATGGTTGTAGCGAAGTGATGTATATGTGAATTCTATTTCTGAATTTTAATAATAAAATGTGATGCCAACTATTGAGGGACATGGAAAAACATGGGGGCTTATAAATCTATAAGAGAGGGGAATGTTTGGGAGTGTCTAAGAGGGGTCCAAGGGGGGATTAACCATGTCTATTAATTCAACCCACTTCCTAAAATTACTATTGGTATATGAACCTTCCAATTTTTCGATTGAGTGTCCCCAAAGCCAATCATTGAATACATATAAGAGGGTGGGTGTGAGAAGTCACATCCCATAGTTATTGGAAGCATGGGGTTGAGTACAATCAATTTAAGGAAGACTGTAATTCAAGCAAGCAACCAAGAGAGGAAATTCGTATGGGTACTTACAATAGTTTTAGATAGTCATGTTTTTTATGAACAACAAGTAGAGAACAAGGAAGAAGAGCATTGGAGCTAGAGAAACCATGGAGGGCAAATTCTGGGGCGTATTTGGAGCAGAAGACTTAAGATCCAAGTTGTCATGCCTATAGAGTGAACTCATGTGTGAGTTGCACTGTAACAACAAGTGATTTTTGTTATTTTTCCTATTAGTTTTCCTAGTAGTGAGCTCCCTTGAGTTTCCTAGTAGTGAGATTATTAGTTACAAGTGCCAGAGAGAGCCTGATAAATGAATGGGGTCCCCAATGGATTGAGAGCAGTGAAGGGGTACATTCCTTGGGTTGGGAATGTCGAGAGGAACAAATCTGGTGGAAAATTGAAATATTTGTAGGAGAATACCAATGGGTTGTGGGATTTTCTGAGCTATGAGTGGACAGTGAGAGACCACCCTCTTTTGTGGATTGCTAGCCCCAGCTCAGGGGTGACTTTCTGTTGAGATATGGAATAACAAGTCCATGGTTGGGAGGAACATCCATCCCAAGCATATGGTTGCACAACTATTTTAAAAGATAAGTGCTTTATCTTGTTTCTATGTTGTATTATGAGTTTAATCGTTGTGCATTCACTCTATAATTGTGTATGATTTATATGTTGTTGTGTTGAGTTATTTAAGTTGCATTCACGTCGATTTTAGCATGTTGTAGATGCCTTTAATTAATGGTATCATACAATAGTTAAATATGTGTGTAATTCATAGTTGGAAAGCTAGAGGCAATTAGTTATCATAATTTATTTTATTTATGAGTATTTTTGCATGTAATGAACCTCAGTTGGGCTAGGGAACGTTACATAGGAGTCATGTCGAGTGGTGATGATCAACCTTCACTTGCCCCAAAAAAATAGAGCCCTCAAAAGGATCATTCAAGTCCATATGCCTGATGTCAATATGATACAATCAACTATGTGGTCTGGGGACAAGGCTATGGAAGTTTTTCGTCCTTGGTTAAAAGACTGGCCATTTTAATCGATTGATTCTGAAGGGATCTCAGGAGGCATTCTAACTGCTTGGAGTCCATATTTTAGAGCTTTGTCCTCCTCTTTGATTTCATCAGGGATTGTGGTTTAGCTAGAAGATCAGTTTCTCAATTTTTCATTCGAGGTGGTAAATATTTATGGTCCATATGCGACGAGAGTTCCTTTCTTGGAAGGTTTGAGTGAGACCAGTGTCATGCCGACCTCCAATGTAATTTTGGGAGGAGACCTCAATTTAATGTTTTCCATTTGGGATATGTGGGGGATCATCCCCATAAATATGCTCATGAATGTTTTTTTCTCTCTTTAGTTGGTTGAGAACCAACTAGTGGATTTGGAGCCACCAAAACTATCATAAAATTGGAGGAATGGTAGAAAGGGGGATAAGTGGGTGGAAAAAAGGTTGCATTTTTTTTTAATATTCGAAGAGTTGTTGTTGAAAGCCTGGTATTTTAAACCATGGGTGCCGGGTAGGGTCTCTTTCAACCACCTTCCCATAATTTTAAAAATTGAAAACCGAGGAGAAAATCCTACCTCTCCACTGAAATTTAACGAGTCCTGGTTGCGAGAGGAATATTATGGAAATTCAATTAAAGAAACCTAGGATCCTCTAAAAGAAGATGATGGAAATTCATTCATGCACCATTTTGAATGCAACCTGTTATCTCTCTGTAATTTCCTTGGTTGAGGAGGAAATAGGTACATGAGTAACCTCAAAACCAACTTGGGGCTGTAAGCTAGCCCTTCCAACAAGAGAGTTCTCTCTCTCTTCAAATCAATCACTGAAAGGATTGATTTGGTTTAATTCAAAGGCTAAATCTCTTAGATAAATGAATTTATAAGGTTGGTTGCAATATGAACATAAAGTATATTAGGTTATGGAGTCACTACACTTATTGCTCAAAAATAGAGTTAGGGTATTGTTGTTTGCAGGCCGCCTCTATGGAGTTTAGATCCAGTTTGTCGAGATCCATGTCCTCACCTTCATCTGAGTCTGGATGGTCTTGCATGTCCTCCTACATTTCTTCTTCCCTATCCTATTGCATGTCTGTTTCATGGGGAATTTTCTTACATCGTTTGTCTTTGTCTCTTGTTGGACCTGATGATGCTTGTGCTTGTTGAAGTTCCTATTCCGCTTGTGGATCCATGTCATCTTCTTCCTATGATAATGTTTCAAATGTGTCATGGGATTTAAAACCTGATTTGGAAGACAATATGTGGGAGTTATTCTTATTTTTTGTCATGGATGAGACCTGTTCAAAACCTTCTGCATCTCATTGTCATGAAGAGGAGGTGGTATTGGTCTGAGGAGTAAGAGGGAAATCTCGATAGAGGTGACCATGCTCATGGAAACGCCTGTAGGGAAATGGGATGTGCTCATAATCTAGTGTTTCAAGCCATCCATTGTCTTAATAAAAAAGACTGATGGATGCTGGCAAATCTTTGGTGAGATCCATGTATACGCAGATTCAAGCATAAGCTATGTAGTGACCTTGTTTGGTGATCTCTGAAGTCTTGACAAAGTTTCTTAGGGTGTTGCCGATTCCTTCAAAGATTTATTGGTCTCGAAATTCCCGTGGAAGGGAATATAATCTTATCCAGATTGGTGCTGTCGTGAAATATTCTTTTTCAGGCGAAAATATTTTAGTTCGGGGCTGAAAGGGAAGCCCTACAAAGTTAAAGAAATATGGTTCATTTTCAAATACTCTGTCTCGGTCTTCCAGATTAGAAAAAGAAGGGTAAATAAGCCCTTGGAGCCAAGCTTGAGGTCGATTTGGCCTTTGGGTTTCCATGTTGTCTTTATCCACCATGCGAGAGCCTTTTCTATTGTCAATATGCCATAAATTTATTGATGAAGGCATGTTACTGCATGTGTTGAATATAACTTCCAATTTTCTCAGTCTTTGCTTCGTATTTTCGATTTTCCTATGCATGGTGGAGACAATTGTTGGTGGAGCTATGATTCACAACTGCATTTTGTCTTCAGTCCACTGGTGGCACTTGAGGTCTCGATGTCGTTTTCTTTCCTTTGTCAGGGTCGGGTATATTGATGGATCCTGGAGCCCGAGCAACATTCGATGTGGGGGGGTTGCGTGGGTTATAGCGGTGACTCCTAAAATGTGGTTGTACGAGTGAGCATTGCTCCCTCCTCTGACCAAAGCCATAGAGTGAGAACTGAGAGGAGAAGTGAAAAAACCCTAGGTGTCAGAAGTTGCATAGCTCATCTTACATCTTTTTTATTATTCAATATAAATTAATATGATGTGAATAATTAAAAAAAAATGTCATACAATGTTGATGCTAATCTAATATCAATGAAACAAATTGTATATAAAATCATATAATTAAACAATAAATAAAGATTTCATATATGCAATTGAATCATTGGAAATAAATTAAATTTATATAAAAATGTAAACTTGCAACATTAATTAACAATACTGTAAATAAGATTAAGTCGAACCACGTATATATATATATATA
>ML802383.1:156026-175360 GCA_009831015.1 Picea engelmannii
TACATCTGATTTTCCAGCTGAATATCCACTAATACATGATGATCATTGATCATCTAGTCCATGCCAAAAATGTCTCCATTATACTCTGAACACCATCAAACTTTGGAACAAGTACATCAAAATCATCTACATCAATGGCTTTTCCAAATATTTAAATGGCTACTCATGAGTTAAGCTTCCTTCCTTCTGACCTCCCCACATTGGTAACCATAGGTCATGGAATTTCAATAGGTGGATTCTCCTTCTCCATCGTTGTAGTGAGAGCCTTGTAGGAAAGGTTGTGAACTATAGATCTGCAAAACAATATGGTATCTATGGCTTCTTCCAAAGTGAGAATTCTTGAAAGATAACCTCTTGTAGGATCAAACTTGATAGCATGTTCTATGGCTTCTTCCAAAGTGATACTTTTTGAAAGATACCCTCTTGGAGCATCAAAATTGATAACATGTTCTACAAAAGATAGAAATTAATAAATTACTATAACATTATGGATTATATGTTTTTTTAGCCAAAAAAATTAATGATAAATCTAACTATATACTCAATAACCTCATTTACACAAAATTTGTCCAACAATTCCTAAAATAAAGAACCTTTGTTTTCTAGGCTGAAATTTAAAATGGCATACTACCATAGTATTTGTATCATTATTTGGTCTCATAAATTCCTATATTTTTCTTTGAGAAACATATTTGCCATGATTCATTGCAAGAATGTCTGCTGTGAACTAACAAGAGAAATGGTACTTCTCATCAAACGTTTTGCAGTTGATATTCAAATTTGCATATTTGGTCTTATCGATAGCATGCGTTATATTGCATTGAAGCACAAGTGTAACACCATGTTTCCCCCAATTCGTAATTAATCATAAAATAGGAATTTCCATGCTAATGCATGAGGAAAATGTAAATGTATTATTGTTTGAGTTGCCAATAACTGACTGTGGGGGGTGAAGCCTTGAAAGTACTAGCCATGATATCACTAGAGGAAGAATGTGAAAACTATAAGAGAGGGTTCATATATCAAATAACCCCAAATCTCCCTTGTTAAGGATGACAAACCTCCTTCGAATCCCAAGGAAAGAAAATCAGTCAATGAAGAAAGGACTGGTGGTTGAATCACCAACCACCCCCATGAATGGAAACATGGGATGTCAGTTCGAAGTACCACAGGGACCTGCAGACCTGAGCTTCCTTCTGACAGAAGGAACAAGATAGGTCGGCAAAAACCTCCCAAGGTAAGAGGGAGACACACATGGGAGAGGAGACACGAGAAGAGACGGGGAGAAGAAGAGCATAAACTTGCAGGGGAGATGCGCAGAGCTCTCCAGTGAGTCGTGAGATGAAGGCTGCGAGCTTGATGCCGAGGGGCATCTGAGAAACCTCGCCGAGGCCATCACCGAGAGAGAAAGCTCTGAGTTACAGAGAACATGATCCAAGTAGAAACAAAAATAGAGAGAGAACCCTCACGAACTGTGAGAATTCCCTGGTGATATCATGGCTTGGCACGGGGGTGGCCAGAGTGCTAAGATTGAATTCCTCTGAGCCTATGGTCGGGTGGAAGGACGAACACCCATAGTCAGTTGGTTGGCGACAACCTGTAATAGATAAGTGATTTCTTACCCTGTGTAATTTATTTGTAACTGTGTATGAATTGGCTATACTGTGTATGTTGCAGGAATCGTGCATATTTCTTAATGGATATACTGTATCCCCCTTATTTTTGCTTGATTGTATAATTAGGCCAGTAAGAAATCATATGGTTAAGATAGGTTTTATACCCGTAAATACTTGTGTCCTATGGTGGCATAAGCCTGAGTCATGAATTGTGTGTTCGTCGACCGTGGACACAGTTTCATGTACGCATGTAAACCTTTGTAATCCTTTTGAGTTCCATGGAGGACGAAGCCTATTAAGCTCAGGAGAGGTAGTGTAGACATGCACAATCTCTCTGCAAGGCAAATCGAACCCAGAACCCCTTGATGAAGGAGCACAATAGTTGTTCTGAAGACTCTTCTAAGAGTCAAGTCCAGGAGAAAGAACACAAAGCTCTCAAGTCCTTCATAGCTGACAAAGCTCAGGAAGGATAACGAGTTTCAAATACCAAAAGAGAGTACCATTTCGTTTGCTAGATGCACGGACGAGATCCTTTCAGAGGATCTGAGGTCTGTCACGACCGTTAGATTGGAGGAAGGAACGTAGGCGTTAATGCCTCGACCCCTTTCAGCCTTCGCAAGTAGCGAAGGAATCGGGACCGTAGATCCCAAGATCCATGGGAGTTACCTGGACCATCCATCGGAGGGACAGGTGGCTGTCGGTTGACATTTCGGCACCTAGGAAACCAAAGGGCAAGACCCCTTGTCTTCACAAGTCGCGAAATCCCGGTATGCGAAACTCCGAATCGGTTTAGTGTGAATAAGTTTGAGAAAGTCGGGATTTGATCGCGACCGTTGATCATCCCGAAAATATCACAATGGTTGATCGTGGCTAAAGGTCGCAGCCGTCCATCGGAAGGACACGTGGCTGCCGGTCGGTGTTTCGGCGTTTCAGCACCCGGGAAACCAAAGGGCAAGACCTCTCGTCTTTGCAAGTCGCGAAATCCCGGTACCCAGAACCTCGACGCGCTCTGTGGTAGAAAGGAGGAGTCCTAAAAGGATCTGGACCGTCCATCGGAGGAGACGTGTGGTGAGCGGTCTGAGTTTGGGGAAAGCTACGAAATCCCGTGAGCCGTTGGATCTCGTACAAGGACTCGCGTATCAGGTTTCGGGGTTTGAAGAGTCGAAAGACTTGACTCTCTTGCATTTCAAACTCCTGGTTATCGAAATCCCGATATGGCCAGGACCGTTAGATCAGGGGAAGATTCACAGCCGTCGATCTCAGCAAAGGTAAGATTTCATGTTTCGGGGTTTGAAGAGTCGAAAGACTTGACTCTTCTACATTGCTGAGTCGCGAAATGCGAAAGGCGCCTCTTGGCTTGGCCCGTGGTCGTAACCAACGATCACATGGAGGTGGATAAGGGGAAAGCTAGCCTGTGCTAGGCCCCCGTAGGAATTCAGGGGTTCTGTCCCTCGAAGAAAAGAGGCGAAAATTTTAGTTTTTTGTAGTGGGTATGTGACAACAAGGAATTAAAATAGTAAAATAATTTGATTTTGATTATTTTACCAGAAGACAGGGGAGAAAGAATTTTCCATCCACTTGAAATTTAAAAGAATGGTTTAGAGGAACACATATGAGTGACCTCCAATTTCTTTGCAACCAAATTCCCATCATTGTAATTTCCAATAATTAGGTCTGGCTTGTTTTGCAGCATGACAATCATTTCCTTTAATGAATCTTGAAGTTCGAGATGATAATATCATAACCAAGAAAAGAAAAATAGATCACATAAACATAAAAGATAGAAGACATTGTTTCTTAAGAGGAAATGCCAATGATGTGTTATTAAATTATCCACACAAATGGATACATACATCCATAAGTACATACACACATATCAATACGGACTTGTGTATATATACAAGTTATTATATATTTAAGGTTGCTAGTGTATCCTTGGGATGATTATCATGCCTTGTAGACTCGCATGGGGAATGCTATATAGACCTTTGAGATTTGCATATCAACAAGCTCATATTGTGCAAACCCACGGGACCCATGCCATGCAGGTCTACTATATTTATAAATATAGTATGATGGAAATGAATATTTTAGTGTTATCTTTGTGTGTGGGGGTGCCTATATAAGTGAGAATATTACCTCTGCAAAATTTTTAAGATAAGGCCAAACATCAAAATGAGAAACCCAATGCCACAGAACTCTTTTGTTTTGTTTTGTTTTGAATGGTACCCTCAATATACGTGAATGTTGTGTATTAAGTATTTTCTCGATTCTTTGGTTTCATTTAGTTCCTTGGGCTTTAGGAATGAGCTGAGTCACCTAACAACCATAGAATTCAGGATCAATTAAGGATGCACATTTATACATTTAAAAACATAGTAATTTGATGATTTGGAATACACAAATTAAATTTTAGTAGGTATTCTTCTTTATAAAAAAAATTAACTTAATTACTAGATATCTGTATGTCAGGTAGATAAGTGTCTTGACTCTTATGATACAAAAAAGTGCCTTACCACAATGATTTGAGGTGTAATGTCCAATTCTTGCTGCTTAATTATGACGAGCATTTCATCTTCCAATGCTTTGACTAGATTTAATTTGTACACAAACCATTTTTCATAACAATGTTTAGGAACAAAGTTATTCTTGCACCCTAAACATTAGATGTGGAGTATATTAAATATTTACTCTAATCAACTACTTAAAACTTAAATGGCCACTGTAAAGCAAATAAAGGTCTTGAATGGTAGATTGATATGTTCAATCTGTGTTGTTCAACACATGTGTTTGGTGTATATATATAGATAGAGAGATAGGGAAAGATGAAAGATGTTAATCTAAAACACAAATACAAAATTCTGCAGCTGGTTGTAAATTGCACTGCATCTTGAAGTGAAAAAATATCTACAGATTACAATACTTTCCTGCCACTACCTGGTAATCCCAAAACATCCGTCTGGACAAAGTAACCACGAGGTGAGAATATTACCACACTGAATACAATGGATATTTTTCCTAAAAAAAATTCCAAAATAGCTAGATTAGGTGCCTCCAAAATTTCTAAGACTAACTATATCATATCCAATGCATGGCCTGCATTATACCCCATCCTTTCTCCAATCCAATGTCTGGAAACCTATGGAATTTAAATATATATCATATTTTGTCTTTAGTGGTCAATCTTGAAGAATTTCACACTTTCTTTTAGAATATAAAAAAAACATATAATGACTAAGGAGTTGCGTGTGATCAAACTCTTCATATAGTGTATCCTTTGGAAGGTTAGATAATATTTCCTCTTCCTTTCCCTCGGATAATTGAAGCTTAGAAAGGCTATTTATGCTCTCATTTACCATGAATTTACGCAAATAAAAGGATAAAGGTCAAATTAATTGTTCACCCAATATTCAACAATGCATATGGATATGGATGAAAAAATCAAGATGTAGTATGCTTGGGAGACGAGAGGGGATTGACAATACTCAAAAATTGAAAAAAAAATATCATTTGAAAATGATCCAAATATGCCATATGATTTCAAATACAATATCTGAGGACTTTGTTTCTGTATTTAATGTGAGATATCTAATACATGTTATGTACTGGGTATCAGCTATGAATAAGTGAGTTACTTATGGTATCTTGGTTAAGCTTTGACACAAAACTAACAGAACAAGAAAACAATAAAATTTACCTGTCCTTTGTAGTTTAGTTCTTGCATAAAATCTAAGAATGGTTGCATGCTTTCTCCATCATGAAAGAGACGTGATGAGAGATGCTTGCTTAAAAAACATATTCCATTGCCAATTGATGAAGGCCTTGTCATATGAGCAAAATATGCATTGAATCATTCAAAATCGAGTTCCAATGCATATTCATCCTTGGCCATGTAGACACATCACAAGTTTGCAAATTTCAAAATATGATACACTACATAAAATGATATAGATATTGATGTGGCATAAAGGCTACTCTCTTTGTGTGTAGTGTACACAAGGTTACTTGGTGAAAATTGAAAATCCTCTGAAAATTTACCTAACATCCTTCCTATTTCTACAATCCCCTTCACGACAAACTTAAAAGAAATTAATATAGCCTCTTTAACTAAATTTACTATTCCATTAAAGAATTTGCATATCAAATATTTTATTCTTTGGTTGATATGAGTGTCAATAAGAATTGAAAATTCCCTATTCTGTCAACTTTTTTCCAAGAAAGCCTAACGGGAGAACCAAAGGGATGCTTCCCCACATTCATGGATGACATCCCTACTGGTTTCATGCTAACAGTCAAACCTGTGGACTACAAACTAAAATCACTTTAGTAACAAAACCAAAATTCTAGAGATTTTAAACATACAAGATTTTTGATTGGCTATACTATTGTCCCCTATCCCTTTATCAATACTCATTATTAAAAATATATATTTATTTTCCAAAACATATTTGTCCTTTTCTAGGCTATGGCCCCATCAATGACAACAATAATAGCTTATAACAACACTTGGATCTATTACATGCTTAAAAAGTAATCATGGTTTATTGATGATATGGAATGTTACATGGTAAATATTGCTGGCATTTTCTTGATAACTATTAACAACTCTAGCTAATATTGAATGTTTTTGGAAGATTTTCCATGTGTATTCGTTTGCAGTATTCTTTGACAAATACAATTGTCCAAATAATTTCCAATTTAATATTCCCACCACTTTTCATTTCCTTTTCAAACATCTTTTGTTTCCATGTATAGTTTCTCTTTTCAAAAATCAGAATGACCTTGACAATATTACAAGCATAATGAATCCAATAACCAAGTGGAGGACATCGTAGGTGTTTATTCTTTATCTGGAATTCTATAAGTGCAACATAATTTGGCATCAACCAAAGGTAACAACATCATGTTTTTACTATAATTCTCCAACACAACAGAGAGTGTTTCTTTATGAGTTTGAAAAGTGCCAAGTAAAAACCTAAAACTTCTACAAAAGTACCAACATATCCTACATGGATTAACTAGATATGCTTAAAAGTAGAAGTCCTCATCTATATGAAAAATTAGCTGAACAAAAATGAGGTAGAGATCTCAACCTTTTCCATCCCGGTCCATTGCATCTGTCTCTTCTTCATATGATATCCACTCACTACTTCGCTTTCTTCGTTCTCACTTGGGGATGCAACTTGGCTGAAGGCAGATCGTATTGCTTCTGCATGTGCAACATCATCCATGTCCATTTCTCTATCTGAAAATGATGATATAGATCTTAGAAACAACATTCACTTCAATCAATAACAAGCAGATATTTTAATAAGGCTATCAAGAGTATAATAAAGAAAATAAGGATTTACAACATAAAAAGTAAATAAGGATTCATAACATAAAAAGAAAATAAGGCTATCGAGAGTAGAATATAAAGAACATAGGAATAGATTTAACAATAGTATGCCCAAGATATGTAACATCCAATTATCATTATAATTATATATGAAACTCTATTGGGTTTTCTACTTGTTGGTGTCCACTTCAAGGCTTCTTCCTCCACAATATAGGTTCATCAACCCTAGTTCTATAGCTTGCTTATGAATGCTTATAGGGCATGTGCAAGCTAACATGTTTGCTGTGAAAACTCAACCTTTGACCGTACAAAAGAAGTTGGAAGTGGAAACCAGATGCATTACTCCCAATATAGAAAAGAAAAGGTGATGTATATGTTCTATAGTTAGAATGTTTTTGACTTTTAGATTTATCATATACATGCATATTTATGTAGGCAGATTGGACAGGGGCCTAAGAAAATCTTAATCTAGAGCTGTCCCACAAAGTTTGGTTATATTTCTCATTGCAAATCAAGAAGAAAAAACTAAACTTGATTGTATATATAAATCTGATAAATAGGTTGCATTATAACATCTTTTGGAGGCATATTTATACATTTTTCTTATGTACTTTATATTGGAATTTACTCTTGAGATTATTTATGATTTTTACCCAGCTGTAATGTAAATATAGTAAACGAGAATTTATTCCAACTGGGAAACCACTGTATTTAATGTGATAGTCAAATTAGTAACAAGATAATTCCTATGACAATTAACAACACCTAAAGGGCGGATTCATGTTTGCTTATTAATCTATCTAATACACATTTATATATTGTCCTTTATGCTGGTAATAAGATCCGAATACATTTGCCATAAATCCACTTCAATTCTGTGTCGTACTTCTAGAAACCCATGCTATTACATGCCTAAAAAATACAGTGTCAATGTAGAAGGTATTTCTGGATGAACATTCTTCACCATACTAACCTACGCCATCACTTGTATTTTCATTATTACATTCTCTTCCTTTTTATCCTTGTCAAATTACTTTACATTAATATATTTTTATCGTCATTTACTAATTCATTCCTTACTTTGTCTAATCCTCACACGTCAGTACCACATTATCTTTGATATTACCAACATTATTCTTAAGTCTTCTCCTCCCCCCTTTTTGACTTTCTTCATTCTATTCTTAACTGCTATCTTGATCTTTTGGTATTTGATTTTTCTCCACCATTTAACTTTTCACGTTGAATTTATCTCAAAGGTCATGTTGACTCATTTAATTAATTCCTTTTAATCTCAACGATCAATTTGACTTGTTTACTTTTTTACCTAATTCTTATTCAATAGTCACTTTCTCAGCTTTAAATACAAAACCTCCAACTTTAAATACAAAACCTCGACACTGAGTGTCCACTTGAAAAATTGGACGTTTCAAAAACCATGTACATAGTGTTCATCCATAAATATCGTCTACATTATGTCTTCTAATTGTGAAAATTCACATTCTCAAATACAATGTTAAATGGGGTTGAGATCTGAACTAGAAGCCAAAATTTCACCTACATCTTAAATACCAAAAGCCAAAATTGCACTGATTTTACTTATGGTATCCTCATGCTTATTGAGAATTATCTTCTACAGTTTATGCCTAAAACAATGGGAGGAAAACATTTGAGTATAGTGAAAATTGCACTACACCAAAATTTTGAAAGCAAATTGGAGAGCGAGTGGAATATTTTATTTTAAAATTTGAACTTTGATGAAGTACTTATTAGCCATAGTAAGATCCAAGGGACAACATACCTCAAGTTACTTACACATTGTTCACATGTTTCATTTGTTTGAACTATAACCATAGCCATTGTTATAAGATCTCCTTATGAACAAAACCAACTACATATGATGTAAAAGGTTCAAGTAGTGAAATATATTCACTCAATCATGTACCAACACAAGAAACACACTTTGTTATAGTTACTCCGTAGCTAACATGTGCATTGTAAGAGTCATAAAGAAAAGATACAACCCGTGGTGCCTCAGAAGATACATGGAAATTCGTCAAAACAACAGAGAAAAATAGAATCAACAATAATGTTGCTTACATATTTATGTGTAATAGTTCCTCTTATGATTCTGAACCTCTTTTCCTAACGATGGAAAATTGACTTACCTCTTACTTCTTTCCTTTTACATGTGATAAATAATTGCTTGCATTCATACAAGCGATTAAGAAATGGAAGCATTCCTTTACGGGGAAATAAACAATTCTACATATTGATCATCAACCATTACATCATTTACAAGAACCAACCAACTTACAACTAACCAAGGATTATAAATGGATGGGATTCCTTCAACAATTCCATTTGGTCATAAAATACAAGAAGCAAGTGAGAAACAAAGTGGCATACATGTTGTCTAGGCCACCAAATCAACAAAATTTCAGAATTGGGAGCCATCATGAAGATTGATCCATTTACTTGTGAGGAGTGTGAAAAGTTGTATGAAGAAGATTCTATTTTTTCAGCCATATATCAGCAAGCTAGTAGCCATAAAAGTCACGAGAAAGGATGAAAACTATGTTTCTACATTCAAGAGGGATTGTTGTACAAGTTGGGGAAGATTTGCATTTCAAAAGAAAGCAACCAAATCCAATTTATAAGGGAAGCTCACACTTCCAATATTGTTGGTCACTTTGGCATACATGTTGTCTAGGCCACCAAATCAACAAAATTTCAGAATTGGGAGCCATCATGAAGATTTATCCATTTACTTGTGAGGAGTGTGAAAAGTTGTATGAAGAAGATTATAATTTTTCAGTCGTATATCAGCAAGCTAGTATCCATAAAAGTCATGAGGAAGGATGAAAACTAGATTTCTACATACAAGAGGGATTGTTGTACAAGTTGGGGAAGCTTTGCATTTCAAAAGAAAGAAACCAAATCCAATTTATAAGGGAAGCTCACACTTCCAATATTGCTGGTCACTTTGGTTGAGAGAAGACATTGGCCCATTTGAAGAGATATGTGGATTGGCCAAGCATGTATCAAGATGTTGCAAGTTATTGTTGATTAATTAGGTTGGTTGGCATTGATGTCAACCCTCGAAGAAAGTCTGGTAGAAAATTTTGGTAGCCCCAACAATATGATTAAAGGGACTTCAATTTGATTGATGTATGAATGCATGAGGATCAATGAATTTACAGGTAAGGCTATTCTAGATGGATAGTAAATGTCATGCCATTTTCGGTGATATGTGGAACGTCACATAATTCCTCACGTTAGAGAATTATGGCCATATGAAGTTGGAGAACCCTCACGAGTTATCTAGAAGCCTCTAGAAAGTCAAAGAAGTCAAATTATTCTAGAAGCTCATAGAATAAGTTGACCAGTCAAAGTGGTTAGTCACAGGTTAAGTGGTTGCAACAATAAAACAATAAAAAAAAATTTAGTTGTAACTAGAATTGGAGAGTTTACTATTTGTGGATAAAGTGGTGAAATGGACAAAGTGGCTAAGTGAATAAAGTTGGTTAAGTGGACAAAGTGGCTAAGTGGAAAAAGTGGCTAAGTGGACAAAGTTGGTTAAGTGGACAAAGTGGCTAAGTGGACAAAGTGGTTAAGTGGACAAAGTGGTTAAGTGGATACTTCTAGAGGAAGTTACTTGGAGAGTATAAATAAGAGAGCAAGGGTCTCCCATTAGTATCTATTGAGCATATTGAATATCTACAAGTGACTGAGGTAACCAAAGGATATCTAAGGTGAATTTCAGAGGGAAGGTGAAGTAAAGAATGGTTAAATTCAAGGGAGGATAAAGTCTTTTAATGATGCTTTCTAAGGCATGTTATTTATAGGTCATCTCACCATTTTCACAATAGTTTTTTTTCTAGAATGATTCAAATAGTGAAATCTAGATTCTGTTGAGAAAACATATCCAAGTAACTATGATAAAAATTTCAGCTTGTGGGTCATTTTATTTTGGGATTTACACTTCGTGGAAAATAGGGTTTGTGGCCAGTCCTGAAACTAGTCTAAAACATGTGTTTCAAGTAAAAACGTCATAACTTCTTCATAACAGATCCAAATTAAGTAAGACCAAATGTATTGGTTAGAGTACAGTCGGTAGTATGTTTTGTACCATTTTCAGATCCATACAACAAATATTCCATGCGAGGCATGCTATATAAGTTCGCACTCTAGAATAAGCCAGAATTCAACAAGGTATGTCATTTTTTCTATAACTCCTTTTCTGGGAGGTTCCAAGCAGTGAAACCTAGAGGAATTGCAAACAAGAAACTGAAGAACATTGTGTACTATTTTAAGATCTTTATTCATTACAGGTACATAGTTATAATTATTTCAAGTTAGGGCTGTTGACTAATCCAAATTTAGTCATGTGAGACTAAAGTAAAGTTTGATGAAAATGCTAGTCTCTTGTTGTTAAAGTTAAGGAAGGTTTGCAGATATGTGATCATATACTCTAGGTTTGTTACAGAGTTACAAATCAGATTTGGATGATGAAATTAATGAGGGATTTTGGTTGAGGTATGTTGCTAAAGTTATTGGTATAGATAGAGGTTGTATAACAATGAGGTTCTAGCACATGGTTTGAGGTACAGACTTGCGGTATAGTGTTTGAGCTATATGTTATTAGATCAGATTGGTTTATGAGTATACAATGACATATTTGATAGAACAGGTTGTGACTGTGACATATTCAATTTCTAAATTTGGCACTTATATTTCAGGGCGGTTGGACGAGGCAAGGATAGGTGGTTGTAGCCAGCTTTTGGTTGTATCCAGAGAACATAGGGGGTTGTAGCCTCCTTCTGGTTGTATCCAGAGAATTGGGGATTTGGAGCTTCCCTCAGGTTGTAGCCTGAAAATAGGGGGTCGAAGCCTCCTTCCAGTTGCAGCTAGAAAACAAAGGAAGTTGGTGCTTCCAATGAATGCAATTCTTAAAGACAAATAAGAAAATACATTTCGTGGTTTTCTCTCGCATTGGGTTTCCACGTAACAAAAATACTGGTGTACTATGTATGTGTATGATTGCTCATTTGTTCATTGTTTATTTACTATGAAATTATTGGATGATAATGCTATATTGATCATAAAGATAAAGAACACTTGCATATTGTGGTTAAAAGGATAAAAATTCTCTATTACTGATTCAACCCCCCTCTCAGTAATCCAACAATTGGTATCAGAGAAGGTTCTTTCAGAAATCAGTTTAACCACTGAAAGGTAGATCACAAAGAGCAACAATATGTATAAAAATGGAATAACACAGTTTGATGGACAAAAGTATGCATTATGGAGCAGAAGGATGAAAACATATGTACAGACACAAGGATTTGAAGTTTGGCAATCGGTTGTAGATGTATACAAAGAATCAATAGTTCCGCCAACAAATGACAATGAAAAGAAACTCAGTCTAAATAATTCCAAAGCCACAAATTCACTTCTGAATGGTCTTTGTGATTCAGTATATACCAAAGTTATACATTGTAAATCCGCTAAAGAAATTTGGGAAAAACTTCAAAATATTTATGAAGGAGATTCAAAAGTCAAAGCAACAAAGCTTCAAAATTACAAAGGTCAATTCAAACAACTAAAGATGAAGGAAGATGAGAATATTGCAGCTTACTTCTGATGAGTTGATGAAACAATGAATGCAATCATAGGATTGGGAGAAGAAATTGAAGAATTTGTAATTGTTCAAAAGGTACTAAGATCTCTTCCTATGATATTTGATCCTAAGATATCAACACTAGAAGAAAGAGTAGATCTAGACTCAATAAGCATGGATGAACTACATGGAATCTTCACAGCCTATGAAATGAGAATTGAATAGGAAAATCCATGTATAAAAGAAGCAACATTCAAAGCATCCAAAAGGTCAAAGCAAAAGGGCAAGAAAAATGGAAAAGAGTATAGCAGCAACAGTGACATCTCGGAAGAGGATGAAGAGGTGGCCAACTTTGTCAGAAGATTTAACAAGGGAACATACGACAGATATAAAGGTAAGCTTCCATTGATTTGTTTTAATTGTGATGGTATTGGTTATTTTGCTAACAAATGTCCTCATAAGAAAAAAAGAAATGATGAAGATGATTCAAATAACAAACAAACATATAAAGGCAAAATAACCAAAAATAAAATCTTCAAGAAAATTATATCCACCAAAGAAGACAACTCCTCATTAGATGAAGATGAAGTCAGTGAAAGTGAGATAGAAAGAGTTCTATTCATGGAAATAGAATATTCTGATAAAGAAGACACCGAAGAAGAATATGAAGAGGCAGACGTTGACTACCGAGAAGAATTGTTGAGTGCTATAGAAGTTATAAAAAGAGAAAAGAAGAAAAACAAGAAGCTCCAAGGAGAACTAGACAAGAAAGAAGACACTCAAGAACTAGAGCAAATGATCACGGAATTGAAGGTTCAAATAGAAGAAGATAAAATAATTGGAGAAGCACTCAAAGAATAGTTATAAGAAAGAGACAGGATCATTGGAAATTTGGAAGCAGAGATTGTCACATTGAGAAAGGATATTCAAAAGAAAAATATGCAGAGCAACTCAAAAGTTTTGGATGACATTATCAACAATCAAAGGCCTAATAATGACAAGTTGGGACTTGGATACAATCAGACAAAAAATGGATCAAGCTCCAAAACGACAGATTAGGAAACATATCCAAAAAGTTATGTAGAAACAATCAAAGGGGATAGGAAGTTCTACAAGGAAGATCACATGGACACTCCTCTACCGAGAAGATTCAGATTTCAGAATCAATGACAGTAAAAAACAAACAAGCCTCAGGAAGAAGAAGGATTCATAAGAGTAAATCCTTTCAGAAGATCTTCAAATCCTAGGTATCAAACTTGTTGAGGAAAATATATGAAATGATCTTACTCAAGCATTTTCAGATTCTGCTTGGCTAAAGAAAAATAGATGGGAATGTCACCCTAGGTTTATAGCCATCAAAAATAAAATCCTAACTCACAAGTATCAATTACAAGTGCTTAGGCTAGTCTTTTCGCAAATAAAAGCTTGCTGGAAAATTCATTTTAATATGATTTTCTGAATATAATAGTTGTTGAAAACAAATGTAAAGACAAAAGTAAGACACCAAGATGATAATCAAGACAGATGAGACATAAAACAATCCTTTATTTCATTCCAATTCACCAAAGAGTCATTCTTTTTACAAAATCTCATGCATAAATTCTGGACCAAAGTCAAACTTAGACATCCTCGATGGAACATACAAAAGGACCTCTGACAGAAAATCAAAACTGAACTCTAAAAGCTGGATCAACTTGCCACATATTGCTGCCCACTCGACTCTGTACAATAGCCTTTGTCAGTCATGAAAACTAATTCACAAACAAACAAGTCTACACATACTATCAAAGATAGATCAACATCTATGAAAAACAAGCGTCTGAATGATGTAATTTAGCCCTGAATGTTGTTGTCTACAATAAGACCCTGCTATCATAAAAAAGAATTAGGCTTGTGATAAATTAAGGAATGAATGAAAACTGAACTATCTCGACATAAACTCAAAGATCAAACCTTAGTATGCTTCTCCTTCTATCCTTGTCTTGTTCCTCCTTTTCTTTTTGTCTTTAGGCAAATTAGAATTGGTTGAAGTAGTTGAACCACCTCATTAGTTAAGTTAACTAAAGACTCAACAACTTTTTAGTTAGGGGAAAAAGTAATAATCATAATAAGGGTTATAAATAAATAATAACTAGTAGGTGGGACCTCTTGTGACTCCCTTTAGCTCATAACAATCACAACACAACTAGTTAATTAAGCAAAACACCCCTTCTTGTGACTCTCATCATTACATTAACATTTGACAATTTAGCTCATTGATATTTGAAATTATTTTCAAAAAAAATAAATTACTCATATATCCAAAGAAAACATGTTTTCCAAAACTTTTGAAGTCAACTATCATGCAGCCGGGCCAAATTCTGAATGGGTCTCTTGATCCAAACGATGTATAGTCTAGTTGGGACTGTGTATCGGGGAGAACCCCTTGCTATTTTCGGGCGAATTTGGACTCGTGAACATGACAAAAGCCACCATCGGTTCTCCCATACCTGCTAGGTGTCTCTGAGGTTCATGAGGTTGACCAAAATCTTACCATCCACATGAACATTCTTCGTACTCTCAAAGACAATTTGGTAATGGCTCAAAATCACATGAAACAACAAGTAGATCAAGGACATTTTGAACATCAATTTTCTTAATGGGATCGAGTGTTTCTCCGCATCCAACCATACAAGAAGACTTCACTCAAAGCCGAGCAGTGTTAGAAACTTGCACCAAAATTTTATGGTCCTTATACTACTATCAAACGCATGGGGCCAATGGCCTATCAGTTAGCTTTTCCCAGTCACTCCAAGCTTCATCCTATTTTTCATGTCTCGTGTTTGAAGAAAGTGATTGGCACTCAATGCCACACCCAAACCAACCTACTAGAGTTGGATGAAGGAGGCTCCATTTGGTTGCAGCCACAAGCCATATTGGACTAGAGAGAGCGTTGTCTCTATCAACACACCATCAAGAAAGTTTTGGTTCACTAGAAGGATACTCCACCAAAAGATGCCACCTGAGAATCGAATACCATTTTGCAGTAGTTTCCCCATCTTAAGCCTTGAGGACAAGCCTCTTTTTCAAGGGGGAGGGCATATTAGGGACCTAACCCCTCATTTATATAGAATAATATATTTTCCATGTAATAAAAGTCGACATTAGTTACTAAGGCCTATTTAATAAATGTGAACAAGTCAATGTAAGAAGACCTAATAGAAGCTTCCACTTTTAGAAATATCTTCCTCTAGAATATTCTTTAGAAGATAGAATTAGTATAAGTAAGAGTAGGAGGCACAAAATCTTGTCTTGAGAATTATTGTAATAGAGCTCTATTTTATTAGAGGTTTCCCCCTCGAAGAGGCAAGTGAACATTGCTTTCTTTGAATAAAGGTATTATTTCTAGTGTTGCTCTTCTCATATTTTGTTGTTCCATTGATATCTGTTGAATATTATTGTTTTTGCATATTATATTACATCTGGTACCTTACTATGAACAAACACACATGCCACATATAAGGTGGTTAATGTATGTTGATCAACACATATTATCAATCACCCTTTTGTAACTAATCCACCAATTTTTTTTAAGGAGGTTATGAACATTAACTATTAATAATAACTTTTTAAAAGAAGAACACATACTTTAAACCCATTTAAGAGGGATAATGATAAAAACAAATGTTCTTTATTAATCTCTTCCTTGAAATTAAAAATACATCCTTTAAAAACCATAGACAAACATTTATCAACATATTAATTAAGAACTAATTCTTTTAATGAGTTTCATGTAATTAACCATGGAAGCAACAATTTTAGAACCATCATTACAACATGGATTATAGCCCATTTCCAGTCTTAATTATGCATTCATCAATGTGATTAGTATGTTGTGTAGGATTCCATAAACTCCATTTTTATTAGGTTGGGTGTACAATAATTGTTTTTGGGAGGAAGGGTGATGAGGTCCACTTTAACGTACAAACCCTCTAATTTTTTCCATTAAAACATGGTCTCTTTCACATTATATGTATTCAACATAGAGATAATTTGGTATAGGTAGTTGGTTGGACCAAATTTTATGAATAATCTAGTTTGGGGTTCATGATATTTGTGAAAATTTTGTAAGATCTTCAACTTTTATAATTTTGATGTTGATGCAGGATCGAAACCCCGCCCCCAAGTCAAAATCAAAATTTGTGAAGCT
Source organism: Picea engelmannii (assembly GCA_009831015.1). NCBI lineage: Eukaryota > Viridiplantae > Streptophyta > Pinopsida > Pinales > Pinaceae > Picea > Picea engelmannii. The sequence continues at coordinate 172,790 of ML802383.1, forward strand.
TCCAAAAGGCAGCGTGGGCATGAGGATAAGATTTCCTCGGATTCGGTTGAGCTGTTAATAATTTGTTGTGATTCTGAGTGATCTTGGAGATGAGATCGAATCTTTTCAGTGATCCAATCCTTATTATGTTTATTGTTGTAAATTGTAGCCTTCAGGTTTTGTAAGTAGGGGTCTACACAATGTAAAATAAAGGTATGGCCCATAGCGGCCATAGTATTGTAATCGAGCTCGAATGAATGGAAATAGGTTTTATTTGTGTATTTTTGTATCCATTGTATTATGTTTAACCCTGTGTGAGCAAAACCTGTTGAATTGATATGGTGAGTGCGTGTGAGAGAGACCATGAGTGCAGGTGTGCTATAGGTCGGAGCGTAAAAAGATGTATTCAACGAGAGGAAGATCAATCATTGATCACCATAAGGATCAACAACGATCCATTGAATTCATATCGCAAGACCAAGGACAAGATTCAACCGTCAAATCGTGTGTAAATGAGTGATGATCCTCGAAATAAAGATATGACCGTCCATCATAACCAACCATCAGAGGAATCATGAGTTTCAGTATCCCGACAAGTAATAGTTCGACCAACGGTTGAGAATCGATCGGAGGAGACACTACTACATATTGAAAAAATTGTGACGACTACTTGCGACGAAAGTACTCTTTCGTCGCAAAATTCGAGAGAAAAAGTTCAATTTTTCGATTTTGTTCTAAATCCAGCCCCCATTCGTCGCTCTATCGATGGAACCAAACTTTCGTCTGTTTTGCGACGATCATCAAGATAGTGGACTATTGTCGCTATTTCGACGAACGTGTGTATTCGTTGCAAGAGTGACGCTAACTATTGACCGTTACACTTTTTGATACTATCCATATTGACCGTTATACATTTTGACAAAGTCTAAATTGATATAGTCAACGTTCGTCGCAAGAGCGACAATATGACCATTGTAATCGTTATACTCTTTGACAAAGTGGCCTAAATATAACAAATAACTAGTTATATTTAGGTCACTATTCGTCGCAATTGCGACGACAGTGACCTAAATTGACCTATAAATATTTGACTATTTAAAGATGTTGCGACAATCTTGCTATAACAATGATGGTTCCGAAAGGGTATTATAGTGCGGAAGTTGTGTGGAAGAATGTCGCAGAAGATAGTTAGAGGTGGGGAAAAAAGTAAAGCGGGTGAAAAGGGGGATGGTAGATGTTATTTCCCTTGCAAAAAATGTTGCCTCATACGTCCCGTAAGAATTTTAATATCAGCAGCTACAAAAGATTGTAGGAAATATGGGCACATTTATGGCGGATCGAATGAATATCGTCCCATGGTAATTAGCTATATATTCATTATCTGTTTTTATATTGTCAATTTTATAAAAAAATATATATATGTATATATATTGTTTGAATGTTTGTTATAGTATACACTAATTTTGCATGATTGTTTGTAATTATAAAGTTAGAGTTGCCCTCTAACTTTCTGTAGAATTATGCACCAAGAGTAGTAGAAATGATGTTGTACAAGCTGAGGAACATCATGAATCATTACCAAGCAAATGAGGATCTCATGGAAGAAGATGATGGGACAAATCAAGTTAATGATCCCATGGAAGAATATGATGGGACAAATAAAATGATCCAAGATTTGTTTTCGTAGTTGGATGAGGATGGGGAATATGCTGGTATTTATGATGAACCTCTATTATAAAAGGCAAATAACCGACTTTATGAAGGATCAAGAGCAAATCTTCTCTCCGCTACATTGCTGCTAGTGAACTTAAAGGTTATGAATAATTTGTCGAACAGTTGTATGACACAGATCCTAAGGTATGTAATATGTTTCATCTCATATTATACATAAATGTTGATTTTTTTTCTATTTGTTTTTAGTGTTAATTAATGTGTAAAATAAGAATGCAATTTTTACGATTAATATTCTTTACATTAACTAGTTATTTGTTATGTTGTAGATTGTTAGGTGAATTTTTGTTACCATCGTCAAATATTTTGCCTCGCACATATCGAGGTTTGCATGCCATTATGAAAGACATTGGAATGGATTATCAAACTATAGATGCATGTCCTAATGATCATATTACATGTTATAGACAACATGCTTCGAAAACAGAAAGTCCGCAATGTCTTATCAGAGATATCGAACCGATCAAGTAACAAAAAGGGTGCCTCGAAAGGTTCTTCGTCATATTCCCATAATTCTACGTTTGTAGTGATTGTTCAGGTGTGAAAGCATAAGAAAATTTACGGATTACCATGCACGTAACATAAGTGGAGATGGTTTTCTTCAAATGCCCGTCGATGGTTCTGCATTTAGGGAAATTGAGGAAAAATGGGCAGATTTCAAAGATGAACCTCGTAATTTTAGGCTTTCATTGGCAGCTGAAGGTGTTAATCCATTCACAGAGCTTAGGTCTATTTACTCAGTGTGGCCTATTTTTGTTATCAACAATAACATTCCTCCTTGGATGTCAATAAAGAGGGAGCACATAATGTTGACAATGATTGTTCCAAGTATTTGTTTACATTAATTTTTTGAATGTAACA
>ML802383.1:191947-227044 GCA_009831015.1 Picea engelmannii
ATTAACCCAACCAACCTACTTACCCCACTAATTTATATAACCTACCCCACTAATGCACCTAACTCACAATACTAACTCACCTAACCCACTTAACCTACCTAACCTAACCCATTAGCATAATTTGGTAGGATCTTGGTAGCTTTCAATATTCTTATCTCTTATATCTTAGCGCATGACGACCATCGGGGACAATTTGAAAAAAAAACAAGAAAATTACAATTTTTAAAGGTAAAATCTGACATCAAGGCCAATTTTTTGGGTGGCGTCAGAGGATGCCTTCGAATTTTGGGTTCAAATGTAGTTGTGTTAGAAAAATTATTACTTACATAGGGATTATATGGTGCAATGGAGTCTAGTCTATCAGAACAATCTCTATTCCAAACCTCAAAATGGATAGTACCATGTCTTGTTCATAAGACAAAGATTCTTTGTATGTTGCCTATGTTGTGTCTCAAGCCCTCACACATGATGCATGAGCACCAAAGATAAATGATATAGCATAAGGTTACCCTCCATTAATTTTATCCCTTGATTATGTCTTAGGCCACGATAACCATCGACCCTAGAGCACCAAACAATCTATATATAAGATCTGTGGTGCATGACATAATTAGGGTTCATGAGCCATGAATTGGACCATAAGCCAACATGCAAGCCCTATCTGGGAAATTTTTGTCTTGTAAGTGGTCGAATATGGTGGCCATTTTGATATTTGTAACATCAGGTATGTTTCTTTGGGCCTAGTCCTTGGCCTACGTAGGGGATATTTAGCTTATAAGTGAGATATAGTCACCATATTGAGGATTGGTGCATTGGGGATGACTCTTGGTGCCCATGTAATAGTTGAAATCCAAAATATAGGGTCTAAGATCATAAAATTTGTCTATAAAATCTCATGGACATGTGTGGTCCCTTAGGCCATCACACATGCCCTAAACAAGCAATATATGGTTCATGAGTTCAATATGCTATCCATTTTAATGTGTCATATTTTGGGTTCAAATTTAATAGTGCTTGCACCTAGCCCGACCCATTTTTGTGAGTAAAAGTGCACACGAACACAAGCATGCCAATAGAGAGATTTAAACATTGGTGTGGTAAATATGTAGAACAATTGCGAATATACTCATCCAAAACAGAGGAAAATGTCCAATTGACCATGAATGTGCATTTGAGCAAAAAGTGGTTTACAAAGATGAATTGATTATGGTAATACCCATGAAATTTTTCTTGCATGGTTATATCTTGAAATGCTTGATAATCATTGGGAATCCATGGCTCCAGTGTGTTTATAACTTGAGGATGCATGCCACTCACATAATGTAAATGAAATGCTATCAAGGTCCAAAGAATTTGGCATCATAACCCACCCACTCTATAAGTCTATGAGGACTCAAGTCACAAATTTACAAGGAGGAACCATAACATAGATACTTATAGGGGGATGTTGGCTATGAAGGTTTAATATATATATATATATATATATATATATATATATATATATATATATATATATATATAATTAAAAACAATAAATAATAAAACATTTAAAAAAACAAAAAAAAAATACAAAAATGTCAAACTAATCCGCCAAACTAAATCCGCCCGTGCCCAATATTCATTTCAAGCTAATCCGTCCACACCCAATATTCACTACAAAGAAAATCGAGCACCCTGCATCTACTAGCTGAGAAAAACCTCGTCCGAGGAGCAAAACCGATCCTGATTCCCGACCATACATATCACGTTCGCTGCCTAGGGTGCTCTTACAATGCCGAGAACGTTGTAGGGATGCACAATTTTTTCATGGAATTCATTCCAGGTTACCTCTCTTCAATCTAATTCGGCAGGTTTAGATAGAGGAAGAGGAGCAAAACCCCATCCGATAGAGGCAGAGGAGAAAAACCCCATGTGACAGAGGTAGAGGAGTGGAGATATTCAAGGGTCCAGGCTTTCGATTGGACATAGACAAAGGCAAAGTAGCCCTATCCAGCCAAACTTGTGGAGATGTCGCGGAACTCGATAATGTCTCTCCTATGTCTCTTAGAATTGAATCCATTCTAGAATTTTGTTATTTGAGCGGTTTTTGTAAATTTTCTTCCACCAAATCTTGTTGTGGTCTAGTTAATGATCATGAGTACTCCACCAACAAAAAACATATCGTGTAAAATATTGCACCAATTTTTTTAGTTGACCTTGTTCTCCAACAATTTTAGACACTCCAACAACATGTATGGTAAGCGATTTGCTTTATTTAAATCTTAATGCTCGGGGAATTAGTTGATTTTGAGCCTATGGGGATTAGGTTGGGATATTATGTAATATTCTTTCAAAGACAACTGGTATGGATTTTGTTGAGAATAAATCTTTGAAGCTATCCCTAGGTATAGCCTCAATGGTCCAACAATCCTTTTGTCTAGACTCATGATTCTCCATCTTCCATTCATAAATTTCGATATCTAAATTCCATCCCACAAACAAGGGTGTTCCTAATTGTAGTTCTCCTCTAGCATTAGGTTTGGCATCCTCATTTCGTCCTTGTATAAATTGGTATAATTTTCCATTGTCTACTTCTTTAGCCACCAAGCTTTGACTTCCTTGGGCTCTAGAGATATCACGATTCTTACTCCATTTCCTTTCAATTTTATTCTATCTTTTTTTGATGATATTGTTTCTTTCATATTCCCCCCCCCCCCTCGGGGTATTCTAACTAACCTTAAATATGTTGTCCCTCAAATATGAACAAGGTTTATAATCCCATTATACTTGTTTCTATGCCTTTTAATAGTCCAATGTTCTCTACAAATCTTTGATCCACCATTTTTAAAAAGTTTCTGGACCTAACTAAAATAGGTCCCCCATATTAATCTAAGTCTCCTTTGGAATAATGTTTACCTGGGATATGATGTCAACCACAACATGTTGGATTTAAAAGAATTCAATTTATAGTTCAATTTGAGGATCATAATCATCTATAGACATCTCTTTTTTATTCAATTGACACAAATTATTAATGACTTTACTTCCATACTTGCAATTCTCCAATATAGCCATCAATTCTATCATCCTTGCTATGGATTATGCCTCACTTGATGGATCCAAAAATTCATCTAGAGGCTTGAAATTATTCGTCTTTATCCAATTTTCTAAAAATTTATATGGATTCATTAACATATTCTTTTTGTCTTGTCAAATATGAGTACATATTGTTTTCTTTCCTTCCAGGCTTTATTTGAGGGGTTCTTCACAAAAGTGCATCCTTCCCTTTTCTTGCTCCCAATATAGTGATCAATTTAAATTCTTGGAATTCAATTTTTCATGTTTAGGTATGCTTTGTAAAAGATTTACATTTATTTTATTCCTTATCTTCTTTAGTATTATCAAACAATATTTTAAAGAATGATTTCCTACCCCAAAATTGTTACAAAATTTTAAATCAAATTTAACTTTCAAGGAGAAATTGGGACTAAGGTGGTTTTATTATAGTAAGTAAAAAAAAACCTTCTTAATATCCGCCTTATCCTCCATGTCTACCACCTCGACCTATTCTTCTTTCACCATAGCCACCTCTTCTTATATAGTCACCAACCCCTCTTCACCCTGTGCAACTTAATTCTTGTCTATTGTTTGTATGTGATATATTGTCTAATATTTTGGCTTGTTTCTTTCATTGTCCTAACATTAAAATGTGTTGTGGGATTTATCTTGACAAATGCAACACATTGTTTTCTTGGTATTCCTTAGATTGTGGGGACCATCTCAAGAGAGACCATCAATGGCCATAGGGATAGAGACCATCTTATTTAGAGAACACTAAAAACTACACAATTTGTACAACTCAAGAAAAAATTAATATGGCGGAAAATACAAAATTCTATGACTTTACCATAACTTAAATATTTTGTTGTTACATGTTCTATACATATGAATTATTCGCACGAGGTGATTATTATAGTCCTTGCTTTGCAAGGACTAAAAAGAGGAGAGGATGTATTTGAATCATGTTTTCTTAAAAAGAGGAGAGGATGGATTTTTGAATCGTGTTTTCTTTTGGTCCAATGAAGCTTATTGAGTACTTAGTTATTAACAACAATGTTTTTCATTACAATGAATTGCAGAACCTTCTCAAGCTTATAGAGGAAAGGGGGGCATGAATAGGAACCTAGATCATGTAAATGAATGATGTATCTTACTTTGAAATCCTTATGTGACATTCCTCTTATGAAACAAGGATTTGTATCATTTTTTCTTTATTACATTGTTATTTTCAGTGTTTTACGCACAACATATATTCACAACATATGGGTTCATAATTAAAAACCCCCCTTTATGAATGAATTACGTGATAAGTTCTTGGTCAACAAGGTGAAGCCCATGTGATCCTTATGAGTATTCAAGATGTGTATGGTGGTCTCTATAATCATAAAAGTTTACTATGTTAGAAATGATGACATTTGATTCAATGTTGTATAGGTGTACTAAGTGAACTATGACATTTGCATGGTATTTTTAAAATTTGGGTCATTTTGCAGTACTGCACACATAGTATTCTATCAAGAAATTATTTCTTTGCTTAAAACCTTTTGCTCCTTCCCATAGCTAGTTTTCATCGAAGTTGAAAATCTTGCATTTCATTTTCCTTTTGCATGGTTTAAAGAGTCGAGTCAAAACGTCATCAATTTCACGACCACTCGTTTGAGTAACAACAACCAAAAATAAAGCGCTAATTAAAATTTATCCAACAATTTTTCTAGGGCTCTTCAAACCCATCTTAGCTTAGGTGTAGAGCTTTGGAATAGGATTGTGAGAATAACTTTCCAAAGCTGCTAAACAAACATGAAGCCTTGAGTTAGGGAGTGAAATCCAATTGCTATATCACTGACTTTGGGAAGCCCTTCTAACACAAGGGTCAATCATGAGGTCACATTGGGACCCTCAGAGTAATCAACCCTGCTTTGTTGGTCTTGGTGTCGACTGTCGACTGTCAACTGTCCCCCCTGTACTTTGGTATAGTAGGTGGTACCATAGAGGCCATAATCTTTTAGACTTCCTACACAAGGTGACAACACAGGGAAGGTGGTGTTGTACCTAGGATCGACGTTGGCTAGACTAACTCGGACTCCTTGGAGGGTTTCCCACTGCTCGGTGAGGTAACTTGCACCAGGGCATTAGTTCGTTAAGCAGGTTGTCAACGTAACTTTCCGACCCACCGAAACTCAACCCCTTCGTGCATCGATTCTGCAATGTTGGATTCCGTTACCAACTAGCTCTTCTTTGTGAGAAGGTTTGTTTGGATGTTTGACTCCTAGATTAATTAGCGTGTGTTGTTTTTTCTCCTTAGTTGGTATTAGGATTGAGTTTGTGTCTAATGACATTAGTTCCGAGTTAATTCCTCATTTGATCAATACAAAATATGGATACCATTAAAATAAAATGTAATAAAGAGGTAACAAATAGCTCATACCTAACTTACATCTTATAATTCTCCAACATCGTTCTTTACACTTAGTGCAACAAACACCAAATGGAAAGGTTTACACAAGGTCAATGGAGAACGTTATTGGAAAATTCAAAATATTATCATAAACCCACATCTCACATATTTGTACATGCACCATAGATTCACAATCTTTCATGAAGAGGTCCGAGAGAAATGCCTCCATGCAAAATTGTCCACATCAGAATTGTCCATGTCCTTGATGGAAATATATAAAATTCCCTTGAAGATATTTTAGTCCTTGTCCTTCTTAAAAAGGATGATCCCATTCTGGAAGTGGTCAAAGACTACTTTTATCCCCCCTCTATCTGGTAAATGCTACTTATTATACTAGCCTTCCTCTACAATAGGGAGTGTTGTGTCCCTTTTCTCAAAAATAAGTGAGGTTCCTCTTCTTTCTCCCAACATTCTCCCAACCTCTTGGACAGGAATACATTCAGCCTCAAAACTAACATTTAGGGAAACTAGAATCCAATCATGAACCGAGAGTGTACCGGGAGTGAAGGGTGTGAACCGGGAGTAAGGGGTTCTCTAGCTAAAATCCTATGCCAGGAATCCAACAAAGACGACGGTTCCTCAATCCGAGTCTCGGTTTTTGTTTTATGCCCAGTTGCAAGTCTCATCCCAAACCATTTCGGGGACTCTTGGCAATTCCTCCTCGGGGCATAAAAGCCTAATGGAGCAGCATTTTTGAATTCTATGAGATGTTGCATGCTTGTTTAGCCATGGACTAGGTGACCACATTGTCCATCTGCTCCCGAGGCATGGTTTCATAAATTGGACCCCTAAATCCAAATGTTGCATTACTTCTTACTAAGCAAAGCACTAGTTATCAAAATTGATGAAAAAAACAACTCCCGAGGGGTTGGAACCAGGAGTGAGGGGTACTCTAGATAAAATTCTATGCCAAGAATCCAAAAAAGACGACGGTTCCTCAATCCGAGTCTCGTTTTTAATTTTATGCTCAGTTGCAAGTCGCATCCCAAACCATTTCAGGGACTCTTGGCCAATTCCCCCTCAGGGCATAAAAGACTAGCGAAGCAACATTTTTGAGTTCCGTGGGATGATGCAAGCTTGTTTAGGCATGGACTAGGTGACCAAATTATCCATCCGCTCCCGAGGCATGGTTTCGTAAATTGGCCCCTTAATCCAAATGTTGCATTACTTCAAACTGAGCAAAACACTAATTCTCGAAATCAATGATAAAAACAACTTCTGAGGCATGACACCTGTGAGTGAGGGGTGCTCTAGATGAAATCCTATCCCAGTAATCCATCAGAGTCAATGGTTCCTTAATCCAAATCTCGATATTCGTTATATTCCCAGTTGCAAGTCGCATCCCAAACCATTTCGGGGACTCTTGGCCAATTGCTCCTCAGGGCATAAAAACCTAATGGAGAAACATTTTTAGGTTTCATGAGATGCTGGAAGATTGTTTAGGAGTGGACTAGGTGACTATATTTTCCATCCGCTCTCGAGGCACGATTTCATAAATTGGACCCCTTAATCCAAATGTTGGTTGGCTTCAAACTTAGCAAAACACTAATTCTCAAAATCAATGAGTAAAAAAACTTTCGAGGCATGGAATTCGGGAGTGAGGGGTGATCTAGCTGAAATCCTATCCCAGGAATCCATCGGAGTTGACGGTTCCTCAATCCAAGTCTCGTTTTTCATTTTATGCCTAGTTGCAAGTCACATCCCAAACCATTTCGGGGACTATTGGCCAATTCCTCCTCGGGGCATAAAATCCTAACGGAGCAACATTTTTGAATTTGATGAGATGATGCATGCTTGTTTAGGCATGGACTAGGTGAACACATTGTCCATATGCTCATGAGGCATGGTTTCGTAAATTGGACCCCTAAATCCAAATGTTGCATTGCTTCTTATTGAGCAAAGCACTAGTTATCGAAATCGATGAAAAAAACAACTTCTGAGGGGTTGGAACCAGGAGTGAGGGGTGTTCTATCTAAAATCCCATGCCAGTAATACAACAGAGATGACGGTTCCTCAATCCGAGTCTTGGTTTTCATTTTATGTCCAATTGCAAGTCGCATCCCAAACCATTTCGGGGACTCTTGGCAATTCCTCCTCGGGGCATAAAAGCCTAACGGAGAAACATTTTTGAGTTCCATGAGATTTTGCATGCTTGTTTAGGCATGGACTAGGTGACCACATTGTCCATCCGCTCCTGAGGCATGGTTTCGTAAATTGGACCCCTAAATCCAAATGTTGCATTGCTTCTTACTGAGCAAAGCACTAGTTATCAAAATCAATGAAAAAAACAACTTCCGAGGGGTTGGAACCGGTAGTGAGGGGTGCTCTAGCTGAAATCCTATCCTAGGAATCCAAAAAATATGACGGTTCGTCAATCCAAGTCTCGGTTTTCGTTTTATGCCCAGTTGCAAGTCGCATCCCAAACCATTTCGGGGACTCTTGGCCAATTCCTCCTCAGGGCATAAAATCCTAATGGAGCAACATTTTTTAGTTCCATGAGATGCTGCATGCTTGTTTAGGCATGGACTAGGTGACCACATTGTCCATCCATTCTCGAGGCATGGTTTCATAAATTGGACCCCTAAATTCAAATGTTGCATTGCTTCTTGCTAAGCAAAGCACTAGTTATCGAAATCGATGAAAAAAACAACTTCTGACGGGTTGGAACCAGGATTGAGGGGTGCACTAGCTAAAATCCTATGCCAGGAATCCAACAGAGACAACGGTTCCTCAATCTGAGTCTCAATTTTCATTTATGCCCAGTTGCAAGTCGCATCCCAAACCATTTCAGGGACACTTGGCAATTCCTCCTCGTGGCATAAAAACCTAAGGGAGTAGCATTTTTGAATTCCATGAGATTCTGCATGCTTGTTTAGGCATGGACTAGGTGACCACATTGTCCATCCGCTCTTGAGGCATGGTTTCGTAAATTGGACCCCTAAATCCAAATGTTGCATTGCTTCTTACTGAGAAAAGCACTAGTTATCGAAATCGATGAAAAAACAACTTCCGAGGGGTTGGAAATGGTAATGAGGGGTGATCTAGCTAACATCCTATGCCAGGAATCCAACAAAGATGATGGTTCCTCAATTCGAGTCTCGGTTTTCATTTTATGCCCAGTTGCAAGTCGCATTCCAAACCATTTCGGGGACTCTTGGCAATTCCTCCTCGGGGCATAAAAGCCTAATGGAGCAACATTTTTGAGTTCCATGAGATGTTGCATGCTTGTTTAGGCATGGAATAGGTGACCACATTGTCCATACGCTCCTGAGGCATGGTTTCATAAATTGGACCCCTAAATCCAAATGTTACATTGCTTCTTACTGAGAAAAGCACTAGTTATCGAAGTCGATGAAAAAAACAACTCCCGAGGGGTTGGAACCAGGAGTAAGGGGTTCTCTAGCTAAACTCCTATCCCAACAATCCATCGAAGTTGAAGTTTCCCTAATCTGAGTCTCGGTTTTCATTTTATTCCCAATTGCAAGTCGCATCCCAAACCATTTTAGGGACTCTTGTCCAGTTCCTCCTCAGGGCATAAAAACCTAACATAGCAACATTTTTTAGTTCTGTGAGATGCTGGAAGATTATTTAGGCATGGACTATTTTACCACATTGTCCATCTTCTCCTGAGGCACAGTTTCATAAATTGGATCCTTTAATGCAAATGTTGCATTGCTTCAAACTGAGCAAAACACTAGTTCTCGAAACCGTTGAACACTGCAAATTATGAGGCATGGAACCCGGGAGTGAGGGGTTCTCTAGATGAAATCCTATCGCAGTAATCCATCAGAGTCGACGGTTCCTTAATCTGAGTCTCGATATTCGTTATATGCCCAGTTGCAAGTCGCATCCCAAACCATTTCGGGGACTCTTGGCCAATTCCTCCTCATGGCATAAAAACCTAACTGAGCAACATTTTTGAGTTCCATGAGACGTTGCATGCTTGTTTAGGCATGGAATAGATAACCACATTGTCCATCCATTCCCGAGGCATGGTTTCGTAAATTGGACCCCGAAATCCAAATGTTCCATTGCTTCTTACTGAGCAAAGCACTAGTTATCGAAATTGATGAAAAAAACAACCTCTGAAGGGGTTGGAACCAGGAGTGAGGGGTGCCCTAGCTAAAATCCTATGCCAGGAATCCAATAGAGATGATGGTTCCTCAATCCGAGTCTCAGTTTTCGTTTTATGCCGATTTGCAAGTCGCATCCCAAACCATTTCGGGGACTCTTGCAATTCCTCCTCGGGGCATAAAAGCCTAACAGAGCATCATTTTTGAGTTCCATGAGATTTTGCATGCTTGTTTAGGCATGGGCTAGGTCACCACATTGTCCATTCTCTCCCGAGGCATGGTTTCGTAAATTGGACCCTTAAATCCAAATGTTGCATTGCTTCTTACTGAGCAAAGCACTAGTTATCGAAATCAATGAAAAAAACAACTTTCGAGGGGTTGGAACTGGTAGTGAGGGGTTATCTAGCTAAAATACTATGCCAAGAATCCAACAAAGACAACAGTTCTTCAATACGAGTCTCGGTTTTCATTTTATGCCCAGTAGCAAGTAACATCCCAAACCATTTTGGGGACTCTTGGAATTTCCTCCTCGGGGCATAAAAGCCTAACGGAGCAACATTTTTGAGTTCCATGAGATGTTGCATGATTTTTTAGGCATGGACTATGTGACCACATTGTCCATCCACTCTCGAGCCATGGTTTCGTAAATTGGACCCCTAAATCCAAATGTTGCATTGCTTCTTACTAAGCAAAGCATTAGTTATCGAAATTGATGAAAAAATCCGAGGGGTTGGAACCAGGAGTGAGGGGTGCTCTAGCTAAAATCCTATCCCAATAATCCATCGAAGTCGACGGTTCCTCAATCTGAGTCTAGGTTTTCATTTTATGCCCAGTTGCAAGTCGCATCCCAAACCATTTCAGGGACTCTTGGCCAATTCCTCCTCAGAGTATAAAAACTTAACAGAGCAATTTTTTTTAGTTCTGTGAGATGCTGCAAGCTTGTTTAGGCATGGACTATGTGACCACATTGTCCATCTTCTCCCAAGACACGGTTTCATAAATTGGATCCTTTAATCCAAATGTTGCATTGCTTCAAACTGAGCAAAACACTAGTTCTCGAAACCATTGAATACTGCAAATTCTGAGGCATGGAACTCGGGAGTGAGGGGTGATCTAAATGAAATCCTATCCCAGTAATCCATGAGAGTCAGCGGTTACTTAATCTGAGTCTCGATATTTTCTATATGCCCAGTTGCAAGTCGCATCCCAAACCATTTTGGGGACTCTTGGCCAATTCCTCCTCAGGCCATAAAAACCTAACTGAGCAACATTTTTGAGTTCTATGAGATGATGCATGCTTGTTTAGGCATTGAATAGTTGACCACATTTTTCATCCACTCCCGAGGCATGGTTTCGTAAATTGGACCCCTAAATCCAAATGTTGCATTGTCTCTTATTGAGCAAAGCACTAGTTATCAAAATCAATGAAAAAAACAACTTCGGAGGGGTTGGAACCGAGAGTGAGGGGTGCTTTAGCTAAAATCCTATGCCAGGAATCCAACGGAGACGACAGTTCCTCAATCCAAGTCTTGGTTTTCGTTTTATGCCCAGTTGCAAATCACATCCCAAACCATTTCGGGGATTCTTGGCAATTCCTCCTCAGGGCATAAAAGCCTAAGATAGCAACATTTTTGAGTTCTATGAGATTTTTCAAGCTTGTTTAGGCATGGACTAGGTGACCACATTGTCCATCCACTCCTGAGGCATGGTTTCGTAAATTGGACCCCTAAAACCAAATGTTGCATTGCTTCTTACTGAGCAAAGCACTAGTTATCGAAATCGATGAAAAAAACAACTTCTGAGGGGTTGAAACTGGTAGTGAGGGGTGCTCTATCTAAACTCCTATGCCAAGAATCCAACAAAGACGACGGTTCCTCAATTAGAGTCTCGGTTTTCATTTTATGCAAAGTTTCAAGTCACATCCCAAAACATTTCGGGGACTCTTGGCAATTCCTCCTCGGAGCCTAAAATCCTAATGGAGCATCATTTTTTAGTTGCATGAGATGTTGAATGCTTGTTTAGGCATGGACTAGGTGACCACATTGTCCATCCGCTCCCGAGGCATGATTTCGTAAATTGGACCCCTAAATCCAAATGTTGCATTGCTTCTTACTGAGCAAAGCACTAGTTATCGAAATCGATAAAAAAAACAACTTCCGAGGGGTTGGAACTGAGAGTGAGGGGTGATATAGCTAAAATCCTATCTTAGTAATCCATCAAAGTCGACGGTTCCTCAATCTGAGTCTCGATTTTTGTTTTATTCCCAGTTTCAAGTCGCATTCCAAACCATTTCAAGGACTCTTGGTCAATTCCTCCTCAGGGCATAAAAACCTAACGGAGCAACATTTTTTAGTTCTGTGAGATGTTGGAAGCTTGTTTAGGTAAGGACTATGTGACCACATTGTCCATATGCTCTCGAGGCATGGTTTCATAAATTGGATCATTTAATCCAAATGTTGCATTGCTTCAAACTGAACAAAACACTAATTCTCGAAACCGTTGAGTACTGCAAATTCTGAGGCATGGAACCTAGGAGTGAGGGGTGCTCTAGATGAAATCATATCCCAGTAATCCATCGGAGTCGACGGTTCCTTAATCCGAGACTTGATATTCGTTATATGCCCAGTTGCAAGTCACATCCCAAACCATTTCGGGGACTCTTGGCCAATTCCTCCTCATGGCATAAAAACTTAACTGAGCAACATTTTTAAGTTCCATGAGATGTTGCATTCCTTTTTAGGCATGGACTAGGTGACCACATTGTCCATCCACTCCCGAGGCATGGTTTCGTAAATTGGACCCCTAAATCCAAATGTTGCATTGCTTCTTACTGAGCAAAGCACTAGTTATCGAAATCGATGAAAAAAACAACTTTCAAGGGTTGGAACCGGGAGTGAGGGGTGCTCTAGCTAAAATCCTATGCCAGGAATCCAACAGAGACAACGATTTCTCAATCTGAGTCTTGGTTTTCATTTTATGCCCAGTTGCAAGTCACATCCCAAAACATTTCGGGGACTCTTGGCAATTCTTCCTCGAGGCATAAAATCCTAACGGAGCAACATTTTTGAGGTCCATGAGATTTTTCATGCTTGTTTAGGTATGGACTAGGTGACCACATTGTCCATTCGCTCCCAAGGCATGGTTTCATGAATTGGACCCATAAATCCAAGTGTTGCATTGCTTCTTACTGAGCAAAGCACTAGTTATCGAAATCGATGAAAAAAACAACTTTTGAGGGGTTGGAACCGGTAGTGAGGGGTGCTCTAGCTAAAATTCTATTCCAGGAATCCAACAAAGATGATGGTTCCTCAATCCAAGTCTTGGTTTTCATTTTATGCCCAATTGCAAGTCGCATCCAAAACCATTTCGGGGACTCTTGCATGAGATGTTGCATGCTTTTTTGAGCATGAAATAGGTGACCACATTGTCCATCCGCTCCCGATGCATGGTTTTGTAAATTGGACCCCTAAATCCAAATGTTGCATTGCTTCTTACTGAGAAAAACACTAGTTATCGAAATCAATGAAAAAAACAACTTTCGAGGGCTTGGAACCGGGAGTGAGGGGTGCTCTAGCTAAAATCTTAACCCATTAATCCATCGAAGTCGACGGTTCCTCAATCCGAGTCTCGGTTTTCATTTTATGCCCAGTTTCAAGTCACATCCCAAACCATTTCAGGGAATCTTGGCCAATTCCTCCCCAGGGCCTAAAAACCTAATGGAGCAACAGTTTTTTATTTTGTGAGATGCTGCAAGCTTGTTTAGGCATGGAATATGTGACCACATTGTCCATCTTCTCCCGAGGCACAGTTTCATAAATTGGATCCTTTAATCCAAATGTTGCATTGCTTCAAACTAAGCAAAACACTAGTTCTCGAAACCATTGAGTACTGCAAATTCTGAGGCATGCACTCGGGAGTGAGGGGTGATCTAGATGAAATCATATCCCACTAATCCATCAAAGTCGACGATTCCTTAATCTGAGTCTCGATATTCTCTATATGCCCAGTTGCAAGTCGCATCCCAAACCATTTCGGGAACTCTTGGCCGATTCCTCCTCATGGCATAAAAACCTAACTGAGCAGCATTTTTAAGTTCCATGAGATGTTGCATGATTGTTTAGGCATGGAATAGGTGACCACATTGTTCATCCGCTCCTGAGGCATGGTTTCGTAATTTGGACCCCTAAGTCCAAATGTTGCATTGCTTGTTACTGAGCAAAGCACTAGTTATCGAAATCGATGAAAAAAACAACTTTCGAGGGGTTGGAACCAGGAGTGAGGGGTGCTCTAGTTAAAATCCTATGCCAGGAATCCACTAGAGATGATGGTTCCTCAATCTGAGTCTCACTTTTCATTTTATGCTCAGTTGCAAGTCGCATCCTAAACCATTTCGGGGACTCTTGGCAATTCCTCCTCGGGGCATAAAAGCCTAACGGAGCAACATTTTTGAGTTCCATGAGATGATGCATGTTTTTTTAGGCATGGAATATGTGACCACATTGTCCATCCTCTCCCGAGGCATGGTTTCGTAAATTGGACCCCGAAATCAAAATGTTGCAATGCTTCTTACTGAGCAAAGCACTAGTTATCGAAATCGATGAAAAAAACAACTTCTGAGGGGTTGGAACTAGGAGTGAGGGGAACTCTAGCTAAAATCCTATGCCAAGAATCCAACAGAGACGATGGTTCCTCAATATGAGTCTTTTTTGTTTGTTTTATGCCCAGTTGCAACTCGCATCCCAAACCATTTCGGGGACTCTTGTCCAATTACCGCTTCAGGCATAAAAGACTAACAGAGCAACATTTTTGAGTTCCGTGAGATGTTTATGCATGGAATATGTGACCAAATTATCCATCCACTCCCGAGGCATGGTTTCATAAATTGGACCCCTAAATCCAAATGTTGCATTGCTTCTTACCGAGCAAAGCATTAATCAAAATCAATGAAAAAAACAACTTCCGAGGGGTTGGAACCGAGACTGAGGGGTGTTATAGCTAAAATACTATCCTGGTAATCCATAGAAGTCGATGGTTCTTCGATCCGAGTCTCGTTTTTTCATTTTATTCACTGTTTCAAGTCGCATCCCAAACCATTTCAGGGACTCTTGGCCAATTCTTCCCCGGGGCATAAAAACCTAACAGAGCAACATTTTTTAGTTCTGTGAGATGTTGCAAGATTGTTTAGGGATGGACTATATGACTATATTTTCCATCCTCTCCCGAAGCATGGTTTCATAAATTAGACCCCTTAATCCAAATGTTGGTTTGCTTCAAAGTGAGCAAAACACTAGTTCTCGAAATCAATGAATAAAACAATTTCTAAGGCATGGCACCCGAGAGTGAGGGGTGATCTAGCTGAAATCCTACCCCAAGAATCCATCGAAGTCGATGGTTCCTTAATCCAAGTCTTGTTTTTCGTTTTATGCCCAGTTGCAAGTCCCATCCCAAACTATTTTGGGGACTCTTGGCCAATTCCTCCTCAGGGCATAAAAGCCTAATGGAGCAACATTTTTGAGTTCCATGAGATGTTGCATGATTGTTTAGGCATGGACTAGGTGACCACATTTTCCATCCACTCTCGAGGCATGGTTTTGTAAATTGGATCCCTAAATCCAAATGTTGCATTGTTTGTTACCGAGCAAAGCACTAGTTATCGAAATCGATGAAAGTTTGAGGGGTTGGAACCGAGAGTGAGGGGTGCTCTAGCTAAAATCCTATGCCAGGAATCCAACAGAGACGACGGTTCCTCAATTCGAGTCTTAGTTTTTGTTTTATGACCAGTTGCAAGTCGCATCCCAAACCATTTTAAGGACTCTTGGCCAATTCCTCCCCAGGGCATAAAAACTAACTAAATTCTACATGTCTCTGTCAACTAACTACTATATCTTACTGCCTTGAAAAAAGACTACACCAATTTCGACTGCACATTGAGTTTAACAACCACTACTTCCTACATAAAAATGTGGGTTGTACTATTGTTAACCATCACCATAACTAACTTATTCATCAACTTGGATTGAACAAAACTAATATTTGTATAGTTCTACTCTTGGCTTGAACAAAACTAATATTCGTATAGTTCTACTCTTGTCTTGAACAAAACTAATATTTGTATAGTTCTACTCTTGGCTTGCCTTAGACATATTGCCAACTAAAGCACCCAATATTTGCAACACACCAATTGATGGTTGGATTTCTTACTTCATAGCATTGACCCTCATCTTCAATGGACATTTCTTATAATAATTCTAATTTGCACAAATCCAACAAACAACAACCTTACTACTATTTTTTTCTTAGATCCATATGATAAACTTATCATGTCCTTAGTTTTATCACATTAATATGTCCAAAATCAAGAGGGATATCACATTAAATTAGGTGGTTGACCACTAATATTGGTAATTGCACCCTAGTCTAATTGTGCATCCAAAACTAAAGATATAAATTTTTTATTTAGAACTTTGAATATAGAAAAAAAAGTTCATAAATTGGAACTAGGATGATGATGCACTACTCACTAAGAACACATGCACATGCAATTGAAGGTACAACCAAACATGTACCTGTCAGATATTTCTTTGTCGAGTGAGGAAAGCTTAAGACAAATAGAGGGAAATGCGACTGCATCTAGTAGATATGATAAGCAAACAAGGACCAGAGGTGAAAAAGTCAAAAGAAAATTTTGTAGATGCACGAAATTTTTTCTTGCCGAAGGAGGATCATGCTCTTATGATGATGAGAGCATAGGATACATAGAGGTGCAACTCAGGTATAAGAATCTGGTGAAACAATGGGTACCTAAGGAACTACCTCCTATAGATGTTGACTTCATTGTCAACAATAGGACATATCACATTGCACCATCCTCCCTGCATGGCTTGGGGCTATATTCCATGGATGGAATAATTGTAAAATACAATACAGTAACTGAATTGATGGACTATGTCAGACCGTGTTACAATTATAACTATTGGATGCGGCTGGTGCGATATATGCGAAGTATGCGGAGATATGCACTCGCCGCAAATTATATACAACTAATAAACAAGGATAAAAATAAGGGAGCGACTATCTATATTGATGGAAGGCTAAAGTTTTTCGCAATATTGCAGGGTTTATAAATAGCACATGACTCCGGACAATAAACAAACAACCGAATTGCATATAGGAGGGACGTGAAGAGAATCAGGTAGTCATGTGTGCAATAAAAAGGATAGCTCCTGGGGAAGAGTTATTAGTGGATTACCATTTGAATCGAATCGAAACATTGACTAATAGTGTGTGGGTACTTATGCAACACCTCTTTAAGAAACCTCTACTTATTGCATTATATTTTTTTATTATCTTTAACATTGTTGTAAATATTATCTTTAACATTGTTTTTTTGTTATTGTTAACAATTTTTTAAATATTTGGGGGTTTTAATTATATTATAATGTGGCAGGATGATCATGGAAAAGGGCTAGTTGCAGAACATGTAAATGATTATCAATTTCCACTTTCATTTTACGTGAATTTTATTATTTGCTTATATAATTTTATTGAAATAACATTGTTTTTGTTGAAATTATATGTAGTCCGCGGGCCATGTTGATCATGATTCCGTCGATGAGGAGGGGTTTTATTCATCCCCTGATTTGATGGTCTTAATAAAAAAAATGATCATTAAAGCAAACAGGGAACTTGCTAGCTTCTTAGATCGTCTAGATCAAACTCCCGACGTCCTAGCAAAGATCGATCTCCTTATGTCACAACTTAGCACATATAAGGTAATAACCATAATTTAAAGTGTTTTTTTTTAATGTACTCATATGTTCAATTATGAAACTTTGTTCTTTAAATTTTACATTATCTTACGAAAAAACATTTTTTTTTTAATAAAGATATTTTTGGAGCTTGTTCAGCCCAGTGTTGGTAGTAGTGGCGCTACAGAGACTCTACATAGTCCTGATGTGGGCGATCATACAGCTGCTAGAGTACTATTTACTTCTCCATCTTCCACACCTACTTTAGATAGGATCCATGACATGCACTGCCAGGCATCCACACATCGGTAAGAGTCTAGAGATGGTGGCAGAGATGAGGGTCATGGTGATGTGGTTGACATGGTTGCATTTCCTGGAGCTAGACGTGTGACAAGCATGGAGACCCTTCCATGCACATTTTTGGTTGACGATGGACTTCCATTAAAACAATCAAGACTCCCATGTAGTTTTAATTCATATTTTAATCGTTTAATGTTGTCCTTCTCATACACAAATCATCTAGATTATTAATTTTAAATTAATGATCATATATTTTTGTGTGTAGGAAATGACCATTTTTATAGGCACCTAGAGAGCAAGGCCTTGTTGATTTTTGGGGAAACCTTACGCATGAGGTGGAATTTCCAGAATTCCAACCTCAAAAAGGAACTTATGGATTCTCTTGAAGGCCTCTTTGGAGTAGACACGTGCAATAAAAAAACGGTCACCTCTGCAACGGGCAAATATTTAAAATATACGCGGGATGTTTATAGACCAATCTTGGCAGAAAATCCTAGGTATGAGCGTCCTCCCTCAATTACAGAGAGGGAGTGGAAGGTGATCATTGATGATGCAAAAGAGAAGAGTTTGAAAAAACCAGGAGAACAAATAACTGGTACACCAAGGTAAATTACAATATTTTGATTTCAACACCAGCTTTATTTTTCTTTAGATCTAAATAAAAGTGTAGTTATACATAACATACTTGAAAATTTTGATGATAGGTTGCCTGACACTTCGAAGGCAACCAAAGCAAGGATTTCCAAACATGGCCAACACAAGGTAGGCCATGGCGACTACTCGAGGTTACAGTCATGAATCGTAAGTACCCAAACATCTTAAGAATATTATTTGTATTGCCTTACAATTTTAAGGTAATTGTAGCCAAAAATATTAAAAAACCATACCCTTATACAAGTATGGTTATAAAGCCATGGTTGATCATAGAAAAAGCATGGGGCGGACCCCAAGATCCAGTTTGTGGGATAAGGTAAATAAAAATCAGTCCACATTAACCTTTCATTACTTATAAAATACGTAAATGTTTGATATCGTACATAATTTAATGTCTTACTTTGTTTTAATCGGGGGAGCAACACTATCAACGAAACCATTAGTACTAGACAACAGAGCATTGATAGTGTAACACAGCCAGAAGATCATGGTGCTCCCCAACAACCCCATCCCAGTGAGGTGCATCCCCAAGATGTTCATGTGACTAAGGCCCATGACAGTAAAATGGCTATATATTAATCATATACTTAATAATTATGTACTTATAATTTTTGACGTTTCAATGGCAGAGAATGTCATAGTTGATCCTCCTCGACTTGAAGATCAGGTGAACAGGCCTGTAGCCATTCCAACGATGCTGACTAGAGGACTAGGTAAATAATTACATTGCAGAGTTCTTTTTTAATATTAATGAACTACTTCAATAATATTTAAAAATTGGCCATATAAATTTAATATTTTTGGTTTTTGTAGGTGATGGCCCCTCACAACAGCATCCATGTTGTGGGTACGAGACTAGAGATACTCAGCGTGAAAGGAATGAAACAACATAAGTTGTTGAAGAGCACCCAGTAAACGAAGACATGGAGATGGATGAATTAATTAAGACCTGGAAAGCACAAAAGAAGACTAAAAGAAATTCATGATGTGTGATAATTTTATAAGATAGTTAAATGTACATTATATAGCTGAACATGTAATGATGCATATAATGCATTGACATTATGGGTACTTTTTCATCTGATAATATACACAAGGCTATTTCTATGGCTTGTACATATCTGTGAATGTAATTTTGTTATACACTTAATGACAATTTCAGCTTCTCTTATAAGACTTGGTATATATTGATTCAATACTCCTTGGTTCCATTGGTTCTATTAGCATTGACATACAATTTCTGCATCAATTTGTGGCTCCATGGATATCATCCTAGTGATTTGAAGGCATTGGTAAACATGAAATTTAAGAGATTGAATTGTTCAAGTTTGGATTTAAATTTTACATGCTTGTTTGTTTGTGGGTTTCAAGAGTTAGAAACTTGTATCTCCTTGTCTTTTAAGAATGGCAATCTCTTTGTATTTTAAGGTATAACGTGAGAATCCAAGCAAGACCTGGTGCCTTGTGCTTGAGCTATGGAGTCTAGGCAACAAATAGAACTTGAATATGCAATATGCAACTTCCAAAATCTTGTGACATGATATATGCAACTTTGAAAGTCTTGTGACATGTGACATGTGGCAAGCATATTTTCCAAGCAATGTGCAAACTTTAAACTTGGTGCAACATGCAAAAATAAATTTTTGGGAAGATGCAATAATAAGTTTTGCATCTTCACTTTGTCGATTAGAGGGCACAATTTTGGCAACAATTTAATGTTTTTAGTTCCATGAAATTTCTTTTGTTTCTTCAACAACACTAAGGATTAAACATGAGGGGTTGGATATGCCAATGTCAAACATTTACTCTTTCACACATGTGCATCATCTCAATCTTCATGTCTACAATATGTGGAGGGTTATTCAAGGTTTCAAGACTTTCTTCATATTTTCCTACTTTAATCTTCTCATGGTCATGTTAATCCATATAGAGGTTCATGATATAAANNNTCATTGTTCTAATGTTGACATAAATTCAAATCTTCACTTTGTCGATTAGAGGGCACAATTTTGGCAACAATTTAATGTTTTTAGTTCCATGAAATTTCTTTTGTTTCTTCTACAACATTAAGGATTAAACATGAGGGGTTGGAAATGGCGATGACAAACATTTTATAATATTTTTTCATAGCAATACCCTTCTTTTCATTAAGTCTTTACATTTTATAATCCATATAGAGGTTCATGATATAAACACTCATTGTTATAATGTTGACATAAATTCCAATATTCACTTTGTCGATTAGAGAGCACAATTTTGGCAACAATTTAATGTTTTTAGTTCCATGAAATTTCTTTTGTTTCTTCAACAACATTAAGGATCGTTTCTTCATGTCTTTTGTTTCACATGTTCAAATATAGATGTAACAATTTGACCTCGAAATCTTAGGTTGAGGTTCATCCATATACATATAGATAGATATGAATTTGGGTACCTTGGAATTCTAGTGAAATACAAAGGACCAAAATATTTAAGGGCTCCTTCTTTATTATAATTTTATTTTCTCAAAACCTAGTGTTGCATTTTTATTTAGGTCATCATCATATTTTTCTTATAGTTTCCCATGTAAACCTATTATTTCAACCTCCTTTGTTGGTTCCTCATGGACAAATTTCATAATTTTGTCATTGACGAGAGAAACCAATGTTATGGCCCTGATTACTTGCCACTCATGTTCTTCAATATCATACTTGATTCACATAACCTCATTAAGCATAGATGAAGGATAATTTCCTTTCACTTTGATTTAGCACCAATAATTTGATTATCATTGAACCCACGGTTAGTGTTAGATTCAATATATCATTAACTTTGTACTATAGTTGAAGACAAAGAGAGATCAATGCTATCATGAAGTTCTAGAGCATGACATGC
The DNA here is from genome assembly GCA_009831015.1 of Picea engelmannii. Classification (NCBI taxonomy): domain Eukaryota; kingdom Viridiplantae; phylum Streptophyta; class Pinopsida; order Pinales; family Pinaceae; genus Picea; species Picea engelmannii. Next base: position 213,091 of record ML802383.1, read on the forward strand.
CATACCATTTTTATCTTGAAACATGCCATGAACATGTTCACATTCTCCATTTTATATTTCAATATTGGGATCATTAGTATCCCATTCATTATTGTAAATTCCCAAGGTTTTTCCACACATCTTACAAACCACTACTAAAATAGAGGGAACCCAACACCATCAATGAAGAAAACAAATAAACGACAATGAGAGAGTTTTGACCATATGTCAACTAATTTGTCCCTTTAAAAAAACTTCATTGATGTGCAAGGCATCAATGTGTCTATGAGAAAAGACCCAGTTTATCCCCCACATATATTCAATAAGGTGCGTGGGATAAACACACCCTCAAAAGAAAAAGAAAAATCACAAGAAGCGACCTAAAACCCTAGTATCATGCTTAGAGCTTAATGTAAAGGCTTTGATCCAACACCATAGGCCTACAAACCAATACCAAGATAAAGGGAACCGAACACCATTGATGAGGTCAAAAAATAAACTACAATGAGAGAGTTGTGACAGCATGTCACGTAAGCTACAATAAGTAAGAAAATAATGCAACTTTTGTGGATAATAAAAGAGAGCATGAGATATCATCATCTTCTCAAACTAACACCATGCCTCCACTTGGAAATTCTAGGCATTTCCATACAAAAAGAGGAGAACCGAGTAGCAACAAAAACCACCATGAATATAGTGCAAAACTTGTAACTAAACTTTCAATGGAAATATTAGGAAGGAACCCACTATCACAACAATTATTATGGTTTTTGAAGACCCACGATATGCATTAGACGTGTTTAGGATGACCTCCCATACCCATAACACAATGTTAAAATTCATCTCCAAGAAAATATCAATTTATGATGTTTTTCTTCATAATCATGGTAGTAAATTTCATATAGAGGATCCTCATATAACTATCCATTGACAATGATTTGGCAAAGACTCCCCTTCTTAGGGTTCTATCCAATTATATTATTTCAATCCTTAAATATTATGCTCACCACCCCCATCAATATCTATTTTTTGTTGCACAAAACTATAGTAGTCAATATCTTGATCCTCCTGGAATAGAGAAACTTTATCCATAACAATCAAAGGGATGTGCTCCATAATTGGAGTTACCATGTGAGACCTTGAAATGCCTTGCATACCATTTCTTTCTCTCACCCTCAATACAAGCAACTAGAAACTGATGATTCAAAGAAATATGACTTCCCAACACCATGCTATACCAGATCTATTAAATCCAGGGAATCAAACTTTTTCCTTGGTAACAATGCCAATCGTCAGCTCCCAAAATTGCACTTTGAAATATGAAGTCCCACATAACAATCAAGGAAAGCTCGATTCTACTCAAGAGTTCTCACTACCACCAAATTTGCTCAAACCACATACTACTAATATGCCAAAGAGATCATCTACTAATATTCCAAAGGGATCCACAAGGGTAACATTGTTTCCTTCTAAATCCCACACTAAAACCACATACTACTAATATGCCAAAGGGATCTTAGCAAGTGGATCCATTGCCCTCACTAGTTCCTCCATCATTTCTACATATTACATATGAGACATAGCATGTTATTATCTCATCTTCAGTAACTTTTGTATAGGACATTGGTTGTTCTTTTAATTAAATTCCAATCCAACTTATATTCCATTAATTTAGCATAAATGAGATGTCACACAATGACATAATGTTTAACTCTAGAAACAACCCAAATGGTAAAAACAAATTTCAATGGTTACTCAATTCTCATTTTGAGAATCTTTGGTTACAACGTAACTCATGGATCTTTGTGCATACTTTCCTCTTTGGCCAAAATACCCTTTGAGAGTCGTGTCAAAAGGACGAATAAGAGATCTTGGGGGTAATGGGAAGGCCAAGAGACCAACCTTTTAGTTCCCATTGCTCTCTCTCTTTTTTTCTCTTTTTTTCATTTTTCTATTTTATTTTGTTTTACTTTTTTTTTCTTTGTCTCATTTAATTTATAAAATTTGCATTGTACTTTATTATATAACCTTCATTATTTTTTAAATTACACTTGTAGGTATTGATTCTTACAATCATTCTCGTGTTCAGATCCATTTCAAATCAGGCCTCCCCATTGAGAGTGTTTTTGTTCTCCAAAATATTTTTTTTTTTAACAAGAACGGTTATGTTGCATTAGGCGGCATTCTGGCAAGCCAGAATCAGAAAGTTACAAATCTGAAGAAGGTTGGTGACCTCTAACAGTGTGGCCAACCTCCTTGTGAATGTCTTGGGATACCAATCCCATCTGCTTCTGGAGCTAATTCGAAAGAATGAAAAAATTTGCATACATGAGTAAATTCTTACAAACTGTGATCCCAGTAGAAGACATAAGCAAAACATTAACCCGAGGGGGGTGGAATTTTCCTCTTAAAGAAGGGATCCAACTTTTTCTGAGAGCCTAAAGAAATATTGGAGGCCGCCTCCTTTTCTCTGCGCACTTTGTTGGTCTTTCGTCCTCGGGTAAGGGGTGGAGACGGGACTGAATTGTCTTCAGTTTCAGAAGTTTCCACAGAATCGCTAGAGGGGACTGAAACAGTCAGACCTGCAGAGGCAGAGGGATCTGGATCTGAAGCCCGAATTTCTCTCGCTGCTACTGGGCCTGGGGGGGTGGAGTCTGGAAGGCTTTCGTCTGCCGGAGGATCTTCCTCCACTGTTGTTTCTTCTGGATCTAGGGCTTCATCTTCCTTCAGCGCATCAAAGCTGTTTTTATTTTCTAGAGTTGCCTCTGTTGAATGAGTGGCCTTCGGAGCCTGGGGAAGCGGATCTTTTCACCTTGGTTGCCTTTGTCGGTTAGATACTGGCTGAAAATTATCTTCTTTGACTGGTTCCGGCTCCTCAGAGACTTTGGGGCAACTTTTTGCGAAATGACCGTATGCATGGCACCGGAGGCACTTAAAAGGGATCTGCTCGTAGTCCAGCTCTTGGATATGGCACCATTCCCCCAGGGAGAGCTTGATGGCTTCCGGTAGGCCTTTCTCAAGGTTAACCTCAACACAAATACGAGCGCAGGTAAACTGTTCCCCTTTCGGTGTCGCATTGTCCAGGAAACACCCAAGCTTTTTTCCAATGTCCTCTAGAGAGCTTTTCCCCCAGAGATGTATGGGGAGGTGAGGCAGCCTAACCCAAACAGGGGCTGCGGTGATCTCGTCTCCGGGGTTGAAGTCAAGAGTCCAGGGGGCTAAGAACAACCCTCTCGACCCCATGAAATAGGGCCCAGATCTGAAAACTAGATCACGGTCCTCTTTACTTGAGAAATTGAAGACAAAAAAAACCCTACCTACTGCACTCCGAGTAACTTTTTCCTGTATTAGCGACCTCCATCGTTCATCAATCCATGCCTCCACCATTTTGGGGCTGGGCCATAACCCCGTAAACTTTCCGATGAGGGCCTTTTCTGCTAGAAAGAGGGCAAGGTTGCACGGCTCCTCTGGAGATAGTTCCAGAGAAGGGATCTCCTCCATCCTCTTAACAAACTTAGACGGAAGAGAAGCCTGGGATTTAGGTCCTGTCGAGCGTACTAACGCTTTAAAAGCTTCCAAAGGATCTTCCTCGTTCGCGGTAATCAGATTTGGAGCCATCTGGGAGGGCGGCGACCACCAGAGGCTACCCCTGCTCCAACTCGCGTGCACACAGGAGGGACGCGCTGGAAACGCCGAGTTGCGTCCTGAATGCTGAGTGGAACTGGATCGGCAACTACACATAACGCCCCTGCAAAAATCAGAGAGCGATGGGCTGGATCGAGTCGTGTCCTGAATGCTGAGAGAGCGATGGGCTGGATCGGCAGCTACACACAACGCCCCTGCAAAAATCAGATCGGTGGCGGCTAGGGTTTGGGCCCTAGCCGCATTGTCGTTTCGTCTCGTTCCATTCTTCCAATTATTTAATTGTTCTCCAAAATATTAGAGGACCAATCTAGAACAATGTGCCATCTTTGTATTTCTCTTCAACATGGATCTAACTATGAATGTTGGATTTTGTTACTGGCTCGAGTTCTTGTTATGGATCTATCTCTAGTTCCTAGCTATGCTATCATGTAACAATTCCACAAGAGGATGTGTGAATGACCTTCTTCTACTAGGACCAATTGGTTCCTAGCATGGAAACAATTTTCTTATGTTGCACATGCTTACCAACACTCTATCAATGCAACAACTTCACTTGGATGACCTCCTTAGTGTGCAATCATAACACCTTGTATAATTGGCTCAAAAAACAAATTTTATTTTATTTTTCTCAAAAATCATTTTTTTATATAAATTGTTGTCGTCGCAATTGCGACAACCTCATAGAAATCTTGCGACGAACTTGCTATACAAATCACGAAAAATTGTATAGCAATATCGTCGCAATATATCATGTTTTCGTCGCTCTTGCGACGATCCCTTCAAAAGTTGATTCGACACAAACTTTCTTATGCTTGTCGATCTTGTGACAATCTGCCTATATTGTCGGGTGTGCCACAATCTCCCTTTATTGTCTCTCTTGTGACGATATCTTAAACATGTCGCTCTTGCGACGATCGCTCCAGCCTATCACTCGTGCGACAATATCTCGACATTGTCTCATTTGCGACGATTTTCATCGCTTGTCGCGCTTGCGACGATTTCCCATATTTGTCAATCTTTCGACAAGTTCCCTACTTAGTCATTTTGGCGACAATATTTCTTCTTTGTCGCTTTTGTGACAAATCCCTAGTATCGTCGCTCTTGCAATGTTGTGTCAGGTTCGTCTCACGTGCTACTTCACACGAAGCGACGTTTGGGAGACCTTAGATTCGTCGTAATATCCACGACATAACGTCACAAGAGCGTCGAAATAGCCATCACAAAATGACCCAAATTTGTTAGTGAGATAGATCAACGATGGAGCTGATTCCATTAATTAAACATTTGATACTCTGAAATGTGAGACTCTGATGACTATAGGAGTTATAGGCAGTCAAAATTCTCAACGAACGAGAAACTTCGATGAATGGTCCAGATAAATTCAGAGTGGTTGGATCAATGGTTCTAGAGAGGACACATGGCCTTGTTCCATAGTAGTTGAATATTGACTGGAATGATCAATGGAAGAGAGACTGTGATCGACGACGGAGATCGATTCAAAGTGACCAGATTGATAGATCTGGAGAGGACCACGTGGTAGAGTTTTGATTGGAGTACGACTGTTAGATTTCTATCAGAATCTGAATCCATTGGAGTCCATAAGGGTTCGAGGTGTTATAAGGTGTCAAAGTCTAGATTCGTGATGGTCCACAACAGGAAGATTTGGATAGAGAAGAGTCCAATGGTCTATCGGGATAAAGAAAAATCCGATGACCATAAATAGTCTGGCGCCCTAGCGTTTGGTTCCAGCCCATGGACCTATGGAGGGTTAAGCACCTGTATATTATCATTTGGGAATACCTAACACTTGGTCCTATGGTTGCGATATTGATGAAGTTCATATGAACTTCATGAAGACGAGTTTTTGAAGGTGGTGTGAAGTTATGGCGAGATGGAGAGTTAATCCAGGGCATGCGTGAACAGAATTGGAGAATTATTGTTGCCATGGACCTGTTGATTCCATATCATGGGAAAGATAACCCACATATCCGAGGATCGAACTAGTTTCGTTCATGGATCTTGAGGACCCCAGTTACTTCCTTCATTAGGTAGTATCAGAGTTGGGAAAGATGTCTCTACATGAAAGTGGGTAGGTGCATAATCCTAGAGGAGAAAAAGAGTGCTCAGAAGGTTCCAGAGGAGAGAGAACCTATAATACCAAAAGGCCAGAGCTCAGGAGGAATATTGGCGAGGTATTGGGTAGCAGGTGTGGAGGCTTGCTATAGAGGCTTAGTTGTAGCTCATTGTTGAGCATGAGAAGAAGCTCAATGTTATATGGAGTGATGCATGAGGAAAGTAAGGAATAATAGAGAGTGAAGATGGATGCAGCTATGAAGAAGCACATGATTAGGAGATCATACCGTGGGAGTCTGATGCAGGAGCGAACATCCCCCCCCCCAAGTCAAAATTTGTGAAGCTTTCGAAAGGCAGCGTGGGCATGAGGACAAGATTTCCTTGGATTCAGTTGAGTTGTTAATAATTTGTTGTGATTGTGAGTGATCTTAGAGATCAGATCAGATCCTTTCAGTGATCTGATCCTTATTATGTTTATTTTTATAAATTATATCCTTCAGGTTTTTTAAGTAGGGGTCTACACAATGTAAAATCGAGGCATGGCCCATAGCGGCCATAATATTGTAATCAAGCTCGAATTAATGGAAACAGGTTTTATTTGTGTATTTTTGTAGCCATTGTATTATGTTTAACCTTGCGTGAGAAAAACTTGTTGAATTGATATGTTGAGTGTGTGTGAGAGAGACCATGAGTGCAGACATGTTGCAGGTTGTAGCATGAGAATATTTATTCAACAAGATGAAGATCAATCATTGATCACCATAAGGATCAATGACAATCCATTGAATTGATATCGCGAGACTGAGTACAAGATCTGACCATCAAACCATGTGCAGATGAATGATGATCCTTGAAATAGATATTTGACCATCCATCAGAACCAACCATCGGAGGAATCATGAGTTTTGGTATCCTGAAAAGAAATAGTCCGACCAACGGTTCAGGATCGGTTGGAGGAGATTGATTGATGGTGGAGGTGATTCCATTAGTTTGACATCGAGTACTCTGAAAGATGAAACTCCAATGACTATTAGAGTTATAGGAAGTCAAAATTCTCAATGAAGGACAAACTCTGACGAATGGTCCAGATAAATTTGGAGTTGTTGGATCAATGGTTATAGAGAGGACACATGGCATTATTTCATCGCGGTTGAATATTGGTTGGAATGATCAATGGAAGAGAGACTCTGATCGACGATGGTGATCGATTCAGAGTGACCAGATCAAAGGATCTGGAGAGGGACACGTGGCAGAGTTTTGATTGGAGTACAACCGTCAGAGTTCTATTAGAGTCTGAATCCATCATAGTCTATAAGGATTCGGGGTGTTCTAAGGTGTCAAAGTCCGAATTCAGGATGGTCCACACCAGGAAGAGTTTGATAGAGAAGAGTCTGATGGTATATTAGGATAAACAAAAATACAATGACCATAAATAGTATGACGCCCTAGCGTTTGGTTCCAACTCGTGGACCCATGGAGGGTTAAGCACCTATAATTAGCATTTAGGAACACCTAGCACTTGGTCCAATGATGGTGAGATTGATGAAGTTCCTATGAACTTCATGAAGATGAGTTTTAGAAGGTGGTGTGAAGCTATGATGATATGGAGAGTTAATCAAGGGTACATGTGAACAAAATTGGAGAATTATTGTTTCCATGGACCTGTTGAGTCCATATCATGGAGAGATAACCCACAGGTTCGAGGATCAAACCAATTGCATTCATGGATCTTCGGGACCCCAGTTTCTTCCTTCATCAGATGTTGACTTAAGTATTTATTTATTTTTTCCAAGTTACAAGGCCTGGGGAAAACCCCCCAGTACCTCCCCCCATTTTGAGGACGGTACCTAGGGTAAACCCTAGAATCTTTAGGGAAAAAGGCAAGTCAACAACAAGGCTCAAATACATTACAATAATATACTCATTAAGAGCTCAACATATCACTTGTGGAAATTGAACTTGCGTGGGGAGGATAACAATCATTCCTCCCAACCACCTAAGATAAATCCAATTGACTGACTTCAATATTCTATTCATTTAATTGATATATTTATAAGCATTATCAGATGTATAAAGTTCACCCATATTGTGTTGCATAATGCACTTGACTTCTCTTTTTGCAATAAAATATTTAGCACATAAAGGTTTTTACACAAAATTTCTTCAGTGTATCTTGTTAAGTATATATCAAATGCATCTTGATTATTTTATGTCCTTATGCACATAAAATATGCTTGTACTCAGTCCACTACTTACGAGGTTCTATTGTAGAAAAAGAAAGATGATTGTACTCAACCCACTACTTACTGGGTTATATTGTAGAAAAAAAAATATGCGTGTACACATAAAATCCCTTTTATTAGTTTAATGTATGTCAATAAATATATTTAAACAACCTTTTATGCAACACCCCAAAGGAACAACATCCAGATATTACAGTTGAAAATGAATCATAATTCATTAAAGAGCTTAAAGTTACAAGACAATTTAACTTATCTTCAACATGATGGTAGTAAATGGTTGTCAACTTTTCATATCCAATATCATAAAAAGAATAAAAAAACATAATTAGCCAATTATAGATAACCATAACAAAATGACACATCCATAATATAAATGTTGAAATGAAACATGTACATATCACTCTTTATTGCCATCACTTTGATTATCTTCCTCGCTTGACATTATAACATTGTTTTTCTCAAAAAGATGTTTTTATCTTGGATTGTGTCTTAGTACGAGCCACCAATACCTATCCAATACATTCTAGTAAAAAAACACTTGGGTGTTATGTTTTGGGAAAACACAAGGTTCCTTATTTTCATCCCATGTGTTTTTATAGTTGATACGTATTCTTCCACTACCACGATATTCCTTTGCATTGCTATAGTAAAAGGTATCCTGCAACTTACACCTAAAAATAACACATTAGAAAGATGAGAAGTCCACTTGCATGATCTCTTGTATCTTTTTGACGTAACCTAACTTTCCCTCTATTAGGTTCTGATCATGGTGGCTAGCACGACTAGATTTGTTGAACTTGACCTCCACTCCATAGTCTAGTGTGACATGTCCATCATTGACATCCTTAGTTTGAAAATGATGTCCATATGCCCACATAGATGGGAACAAATGCACCTATAAAAATGTGAACAAAGGACGATGCATGTCCAATAACCCCAACATTAATAAAAACACAATACTTGTTATAATTCAAATATGCATTATAAAGTGAATAATGTAAATAGAAAGATTATTACATAGTTTATGCACCCAATCGCTATGTTTAGTGCATCCTCTTCACCATGGAAGTAAGGACTAGACACACCATATTTCTCTCTCGTCTAGTCAACCAACCAACTATTGAGACATATCATTGACATATTTTCTTTTAAATTATTAGGATAAGGCATTTGTCTACCATTTAACAATATAAATTGGTTCCTGTCGTTGTCACATTTCTTTATCTTCTCATTATACAATGCGGCCCATGGTTGCATTGCCTCCACATTATAAAGAAAGAATTTATTGATGGCATCAATTTCTAAATTTGCCAATGTATTCATTGAATCAAAATACAAATATCAAATACATATTATTGAGTTGAGTGTAAAGAGTTACTCTATAGAGTTTGACAAAAGATAAGTGACTTTCTCTTTATCAAGCACCTTTTTTTGTTCATTTGGAGTAGCTCCCCTTTCTTTTGTCCCCATCCCACTGGCAATCCCAAACCATTGTGCCTAGTGTGTCATCAATTTTATTGATGTATTCACTAGCATAATATAATGACTCGTGAACTATATACCCATCTGCCATAGACCCCTCAAGTTTTTCCTTTTGTTGAATAAACCCCTTCAAATTTTTCATGTACCTCTCTAAGAAGAACATCCAATGACATGATGCCACCATAGCTAATTCAACCTCATCAACCAGGTGAATTATAATATGGACTTAAAAGTTGGAATGAAACTCATGGTTAATTCCTTCTCAAATATACAAACAATCTTATATATCTCTCAGTGCCACCATGGAATGATAACCATATGAATCTCCTTTGATGCAATCCAATGTATAAATGCAAATAATTTAGATATGGTAGGTTGTATGTCTCAACAGAATTTATGGTTCTCACAAATGCAAATGTTTTAGATATGGCAGGTTGTAGGTCTTAGGGGAAGTTATGGTTCTCACAACCACGCATGAGCAAAGGATAATGGCACTACAAAATAAACACGTAGAGAATCAATTGGTATAAAATTGTGAGTGAATAGAGTATTATAACCTAAAATATAGAAAAAGAATCATGTAATTTACATACATACCCTTAGAAGGTTCATATGGTTATGTGGTTTCAACCCTAACAAATGTTCTTCTGTAGTGTGTTGGATCATGTTGTCATTGATGCCAATGGTTTGATTATTTGGGAGATTGTTGGATCATATGTCATTGATGTAAATGGTTTGGTTTGTTTGATGCCATTAATTGATGTCAAGTAATTGATTGATTGATGATTGATGAACAATGAATATGCCTTGATGAGAATGACAGATGTCCAAGTAGAAACCAATTGATAAAGATGGATCATTGATATGATGCCCTTGATGAGAATGATGAATGTCCAAGTGGAAACCAATTGATAAAGATGGATCATTGATATGATGCCCTTGATGAGAATGATATATGTCCAAGTGGAAACCAATTGATAAAGATGGATCATTGATATGATGCATTGATGAAGATGGATCAATGAGTTGTCATTGATACATGAAGCATAGTTTATATATATGATGCAGTGGTGAATTGATGCAAATATGAATCATTATTATCTTATCATGGTTGATAAGGTGCACAAATGGATGAACTCCAAAGTGGTCCCCTTATGGTAAAAGCCCTCACGGGAAGACGCTTTACAGATTGAGTTATCCTAGGAGAACGGTTGGAGGACCCATGCTTGTATGTGGAATAATGAGATGAAGATCAATGAAGTTGTTGGTGAAACTATCCTAGATGGATAGTTCTTGTCATGCCATTTCCGGTGGTATGTGGAATGTCACATAACTCCTCGCGGTTTGAGAGTTATGGCCTTATGAAGTTGGAGGACCCCCAATATGAAGGCTTGAAGCCCCCAAGGTCAAAGAAGTCAAAGTGCTTGAAAAGAAGAAATCATTATTTAAATGATAAAGTAAAGTGACAAAATCAAGAAAGATTATTTAAATGATAAAATGAAGTGACAAAATCAAGATGGAATATTTAAATGATAAAGTATTGAAGAACTTTCTATTCATGGAAAGTGGTTAACCCTAAAATAAGGAAAATAGGTTAAGTGACCTAGAATTGGGTTAAGTAACCTAAAAATGGGTTAAGTGACCTAGAAGATGAAAGTATAAATAAGAAGCTAGGATCTCTTGTGAAATACACATTTGGTGAGAATCCTTTTGTGGATCCATGGAGAGCTTCTTGTGAATATCTTGTGGAGTATTGATGGAGAGATTCTTGTGAGAGCATTCTATTGGTGTGGATCTCTTGGGAATGATTGAAGATCTATTCTGAGGAAGAGAGTGAGAGGAGGATGTCATGGACGCATCAAAGTTTCGGCAATGTCGGAGATCTTGACGGAAAAAGTCTCGAATTCACAAAAAACCCTATTTTTTTATGTCCACGCAAGTTGTCTGTGTATAGGGTGCGTGTACACGTGGGCTGGCTGTGTATAGGGTGAGTGTACACGCGGGCTGACTGTGTATAGGGTGAGTGTACACGCGGGCTGACTGTGTACAGGGGGCATGGAGTGGATAAAATTGTGGAGATTTGTGTTTGAGTTGGTGCTAAGCTTTTGGATGATAAGGTAGGTTCCAGATCTGCATTCTATGGCCTTAGATCTATCACTGAGACACTGGTATGGTTACATTATTGTCTTGATGGATACTATTGTTTGATATGTTGTGAATGCTTAGGGAATTCTTGGTATGGCTTCTATGATCTGGTTCAGTTTAGTTGATTTGGTTGATGGAGTGAGCAACACTCTTGTGATTCAGTAGTGACATGATTGCTATGGTATACTAGTTGTTTATACATGATTGAGATAGCATTCATATTGATTTGATGAGGAGAATGAGCAAGATATTGGAGAGCTTAGATGTGTTGTGACTGCTTGTGGGTCAGTTTGGACAGTGGAAAACAGAAGAGAAAGTGATTGCAGGTTGCAGAGGATCTGAGCATGTGAAGAAAATAAAAACCCCAGTTGCTCAGAAGCATACACTTGTTGCATTATACACTGGCCGCGTTCACACGCGGGCTGTAGTGAGCCAGGGCGCGTGCACACGCGGGCTGTAGTGAGCCAGGGCGCGTGCACACGCGGGATGCACTACTGACAGGTCACGTACCTATTGACATATTGATATCTGTTGAGGATTGTTGCCTCATCTCAGTTGGTGCAGAGAATGTAAGCTGAGTCTTGCATATAGAGATGGTGATCTTGTAGAGTTGTACTCTATTCAATTGTTGTTGCTAAACCCCAAGGATTGTAGTTGTAATAAAAAGAAAATTGTACATACATCTTGTGTTCTTTGTGTTCATTGTGATGATGACTTGTTGATGATATATTGTTGATATATGTTGATGATATGTGCTCACATCTAACTGGTTATAAATGACAACAATGGGCAATGAATAAATGTTGAATGCTAATTGATGAGTTTTTGTGCAAGAGGGAAGTTTTGGGAAAAAGAGCCCCACACTCATTCACCCCCCCTCTAAGTGTGGTAGGTGTGTCCAACAATTGGGATCAGAGCAGGCCTTCACTACAAGCCTTAACAAGCTTGAAGGAGATCCACAGACACACAAATGGATGATGAAGTTCCAATCCTTGATAAGGAAAACTATTCTACTTGGAGAATAGAGATGAGAGTGTATTTGAAGACAATGGGAGTAGCTATTTGGAAGGCAACCATCGGTGAATATGTTCCGTTGAAGAACAAGTCAAAGTTTGCAGCTCAAAGGGAAGGAAAGAAGAATGATGCATTGGCTCTGAAGACCATTCTTAGTGGACTCTCAAGCCCTATCAAAGAGAGCATGGGACAATGCACTTCCACCAAGGATCTATGGCTAAAGCTAGAGGAGACATATCAAAGCAAGGAAGAGAAAGAATATATTGAAGAACACTCCATCAAGATCACTAAAGGTAAAAAATCTCCAAAACCCCTTGATTGTATTATTTCTAAATGTGACCTTGAAAACATTTCAAGTGAAGATAAAGAATCAAGTGATGATAGCACAAAGGAAGATCTTGAAGACATTTCAAATGAAGGCAAAGAACTATGTGTTGATGTTGGCAAAAAGGAAGAAAGTGAAGATACTTCAAATAAAGGTAAAGAACACTCAAAAACCCTTGATTGCAATGATGATGATGAATTTTTCTCTACAAGTGAAGAAGAAGATGTAGAAACAGTATGTGTAAAGTTTGATGGTATTTATCCCGTGAAAAGAATAGAAGGAAATCTATTAAAACTTCAAAAGGAAATTGAAGAGGGTTTATATAGATATAGAAGTGATCATTATTATATAGACTATAACTATCTTTCAAATAACACTAAGAAGTTTCTTAGGAGAAGTCTAAGGCACATCTTGAAGTTAAAAGAAATGATCAAGGAACAAGAAGAGAACAATAAGACTCTATTAGAAAAAAAGGAAGAAGATATCACAAGACTAAAGAATGAAAAAGAAGATATGAATGTAGATGATGAGATTAGCAAAAGTTTTGAAACCATTGTTCATCTCAAGACTCAAATTGAAGAGGCCAAAAGAATAGAGGAACTATTGAAGATTCAAATAAATGAAAAAGAAGAGTCATGTTGTAAGCTAGAAGTTGAAATTGTTGACCTTAGAAAGAAGGTAGAGAAGTCAAACAAATTCTTGAATAGCTCAAGAATCTTGGATGAGATATTGGAAAGTCAAAGACCATCATGTGATAAATCAGGTCTTGGATACAAAGGAGAAGATAAACATGCTGAAGCAAGAACCTCAAAGAAGCATGAGGTAAGTCCATCAAAGAAGGAATACAGTGTTGCAAAACAACCATCTACACAAGGAAAAGAAAATTTCATAAGAACAAAGCAAGGAAGACATCAAGAAGCCATTCTTGGGACACCAAAGCAAAGGTATGAAAGTGTTTTTCATGGGCATTGTTATTCATGTAATGGATATGGTCACAAAGCTTTTGAATGTAGATCTTATGAAAGAAGACATTATGGAAGATTTCATA